>JAZHYW010003134.1:0-13068 GCA_037355805.1 Ixodes ricinus
CCTGCAGCGCCAAAGGGGCAGGAACGGGTGAACTCGGGCGACACCCCGCCCAGCACCTCCCTCTGCCCCTCGGTGGGGTCTGGTCGTGGACGGGGCATGGCGCCCCATTTTCTGAGCCTGCCCAAACCGCAGCAAAGGCCTCTACAGGAAGCAGAGGCTACGGATGGGAACAGAAGTCTCCACTCATGCGTCTGAGCAAGACGACATGGAGTGGCAGACTTCTGAAAGCAAACACAAAAGCAAAAACCTGTAATCCCTCCAAAGTGATGTTGTACATTACTTTTGCCCTTTGCGCAGCAGTTGACGTTTTTACTTTTACTTTTACATTACTACTTGTACTGAGCCACTAAGCTGCTTAGCTGTGTTTTAGAATAATGGCTAAATTTTCATTATATATGGCAGTGGAATTGCCGCTGGGCTTTTTTGTAATCATGATGAGGTCAGCTTTTTTATTAGACGCATCGCCGCCCTGTTTGCCTTCTGTCTGCAGGAGACGCATCTTAAAGAAACTAGATGATCAAATGTACTGCGCCATTATCAAGCAGCAGTGCCTAGAAAAGATAGGCTGCCCTCCTCTGTGGCGTCTGGTGGCAAACTGCTGCAGTTGCCCAGCGCACAACCCCATCTGCCGAAGTGGCCCTATACACCACTCTCGAGGCTGTGGCTGCCCGGATACTACTAGACCGGGCGATTACTGTCGTTCAGTCTACATGATCACCGGGACACCAGGTACAGTACGCAGAGCCAGAGGATCTTGTTACGTTCAGCTCCCGGCTCCATAACAATTTACTTTTAGGCGATTTTAATGCACACAACCCATTGGGGAGTGGCAGACGGGACGCTAGAGGAGCAACTTGTTGAACGTTTTCTTCTTTCCACGGGATTGTGCTTACTTAACACTAAAGAAAGCCACACACTTTTAGTTCAGCGACCACGACTTTTACTTCCATCGACCTTTCTATCTGCCATCCTTCACTATACTCACTGTTTTCATGGAGGGTTATCCCAAGCCCATACGGAAGTGACCACTTTCCAATTATTTTAGAGTTTAATAGTCCTCCTGCTGGTCTTTCAAACGCGTACCCCTCGTTGGAAGTTTGAGAGGGCTGACTGGGCAACATTTACAGACTCTTCCAGTTTTAGCTTGTTCATCACTTGATGATCTTTCCATCGATGATGTCACTCTGCATATCACTTGACACATATTACAGGCTGCCATCCAGCACCTCACACGTCCTCGCATCTTCCAAAAGGCCAAAGGCGTGGTGGAATGCACTGCCGCCAGGCAAAGCGAACAGAGTCGCATGGGGTATCTTTAAGCGTTACCTCTACCTGGTTAACTGGACTGTTTTAAAAGAAAAAGGGCACAGGCAAGGCCGACTGAAGGCAAGCCAAGCGGCAAGCGCGAGAGGATATGCTCTTCAATTAATTGGCATCTATACAGCCTGGGACCGCGTGCATAAAATTGAGGCTCCACGGCGCTTTCTTTGTCCCACTCTGTGCCGGAATGGAATATGTCCCAAGCTCGGACGAACAGGCTGACGTTCTTGGGGAGCACTCTGAATTTGTTTCTAGTTCCGAACACTATACGCAATCATTTAGCAGTATAAGCTACATGCAGAAAAAAAGATTGTGCCTACGACCGGTGGTTTGCAAGAGCCCTATAACTCTCTTTTTCATGCTGCACGAACTGGTGATGGCTCTGATCTGTCCAGGGACAGACTGGCCCTGGAGGATAGTATCCACTACCAAATGCTTCAGCACCTTCATCCATCTACCCTAGAGCTCATCTTGTATCTTTTCAACCGAGTTTGGGTCGAGGGTCTTTTCCCATTGTCCTGGAAGGCTGCCGTCATTATCCCCCTTTTTAAAGCCAGGAAAAGATCCTGCCTGCGCCTCCAGTCATAGGCTCAAACACTAACTATTGGCTCAAATATTGATAAGAATGATTAACAGAAGGCTGATGTTTTATTTGGAGAGTAATCATCTTCTTGACAGGTATCAATGCGGCTTTCGTTCAGGACGATCCACGGTCGCACCACCTAGTTCGCTTCTGGAGACCGTGCGAGAGGCATTCGTAAATAAAGGTATTGTGTCTCTGCTCTGACTTGGAGTGCGTTTGATACAGCCTGGCGCCATGGCATACTGCAAGATCTGTTTAGCCTTGGTGTCCAGGGCCGAATGTTATGCCATTCAGGAGTTATCTCCAAACCGGACTTTTCGGAGTAAAGCTTGGGACAACGTGTTCTAGAGTATTTTGCGAGCAAAATGGAGTTCCTCAAGGTGGCGTACTTAGCGTCACTCTTTTTATTGTGGAGGATGAATTCAATTGTCCTTGCGCAATTGCCTCCATCCGTTCAGTACTCACTCGTACGTCGATGACCTGCAGATTTCTGTTCGGTCCCGCAATCCATGCGTGAACGTCGGCTCCAGCTCACAATCGTCAACTTGGTCAAATGGGCTGATGTCAATGGTTTTAAAATTTTCCCACTGAGAAGACCGTCTGTGTGGGTTTCTCTCGTCGCCGCGGAGTTTTTGGTACAAACCTTCTTTGACTGTGTATGATGTTCCTATCCCAGGGAAAACTGGAGCACAAGTTTTTAGGTATCTTATTTGATTCCGAATTCGACTTTGGTTCGGCGTGTTCCAGAGCCTGAAGATGAAGTGTTTTAAAATCACTTGATACACTCAAGGTCCTGTCGCATGTGTACCTGGGGGTGCTGACCGTCTTTGTCTCTTCTGGCTGCATCTATCGGTCGGTCGTTCGATCCCGACTTGATTACGGCTTGCATTGTGTGCGGCTCCGCCCGGACATCGGTTCCTCAAAAAATGCTGGACCCTGTCTCATCATCAGGGGCCGCGGCTTGCCACCGGGGATCTGCGATCATCTCCTGTCCTCAGCCTATACGCAGAGGCAAGCGAGCTCTCTCTGGAGTTAAAAGAAGATACAGATCTGGGCTTCACGTGTTCTATGCGAATTAGATCGGTTCCTAACCATCCAACCCTACGCTGTCATGGACCGAACAAGCTATACGAGACGAACTTTCAGTAACAAGCTCTTCAAAGGCATTCCACCATCTCGCCGCTGCGCGAGGGTTCGCAATTCTGCGGAGTCTTGTAGTTTGACTGGACATGCTGGCTCTGGTAGCTGTAGAGTGCATGAGTTTCGGCAGCTCCCTTGGGACTCTAGTTCCCATTCAGCGCGAGCTGGAGCTAACAAAATTCATCAGAAAAGTCACATGTGGCGAGGTCCTGGAGGCAAGAATTCCTTGAGCTCCAAGACTCAGCTATCACGGCTTACACGCTTCTCATGCTCCGATGGCAGTGTAAAACTGATTCCTCTGTGTGCTGCGCAGTGATCGGGCCTGGGATGCAGCTTGTCCGGAGATTATAAATTACAGTGCCTGTCGCCTTACGGCAGAGCTTTATGGCTTACTCCTCGCCACAGCTAAGATCCTCAAAGAGAAGCGTCACAAGTTACCTGTTTTTTACACCGACTCACGTAGTGCTTGTTTCGCGAGCTCTCTGCCAGAGGGGAGATGATTGCAATCCACTCGTAATAGAAGCCAGAAACAGGCTAATTTCATAGCCAAAACGGAAGAAGAGAACAATATCATGCTAAGTCTCCTGCACATGTCGGATTTGCCAGAAGTCGAGGACGCTGACAGAGCCGCAAGTAGTGCTAAGGATCGACGGGTTGACCGGGAGAATACCTTACAGAGATTATAGACATGTTCTGAAATTTGTAAGACGGGGTGGCAAAAAGGAATGGGACCGAGAAATAAACAATAAGTTGGTAATGCACGTGAACCACTACTTCAGGAATGGGAGAGTGCACGACACCGCGAGCGTTTTTATGGAGGTGTGGTTTTGTGTCGCATCATGAATTGGCTCACCTGTCTTACCCATGGGTATCTTTTATGGGGAGGATGCTCCGGAGTGTGAACACTGCCACATTCCGTTAAGCATCCTACATCTTACTTATGCCTTGTATGACCAAGAACGCCACAGACACTTTGCCAAGATCTAATGGAGAGCATACACCATTACATTCGCCTTTACTTCCAGCTAAGAGCCGTTGATTTCACACAAGGGTGTTTTCAACTTTCTTAAGGATATAAGACTCCCGGACCAGCTATAATTTTAATAGTTTGTCGTATTCACGTTATCTTATGCGTTTTCACTTTCGTGACTAATATTATATAACAAGTGCTACTATAGCTCTTTCTTTCCCTTTAACCTTGATCTCAGCAATAGTTCTAGTTGTTGGCGCATTATAGCCTTGGTCGCTGCTGCGCCATTAAACCGGCTGTCGCCTGGGCGCTGCCATTTCTCCTGTGACGTCACGTATTTGGTTTGGTCACGTGACGAGTGGTCAAATTTGCGTACAATGGCAGCGGCCTTGATGAGGGTGACTTTCGAGTGCAGACCAGAACCCCAGTTTATCGCTCTAAGCCCCTCTGCCTCGCTGGTTCTGGCGGTCGTTTGCTTGCTTCCGGTTTACAATTTTCCATATTTCGAAAGGATGAGCGTAAGGCGTTTGTAGTTGCCTTAACCCTTTTTCAGGAATGTCTTTATTAAATATTATAGAAGTGTAACTTGCAAAGTCATCTAAATCTCTTTGTATTCAATGATTGAAAAAAAAACGAGGAGGAAGCCGCTGGGGGAGAAGGAGGGGAAGATTTCGAGTGGCACGCGCGCGGAACTAAAACTTTTTTGCACGTTGCGATTTGGGGAGGGGGGGGTATGGGGAACCCCAATTAACCGTCTAAAGGCCTGATCACACTCTTGCTACCTCTTAGAACTGGGTGCCTTGGAACCTCGTACAACGAGACACACTGGCGCCATCTATTGGGTAGCAGTGTAAACTTGGCGGTCCGGCATATTTTCTATTTCTCTCGCGCATTATCCTTTCTTTCTTGGCTTGAAAAACTTTTGTCAACATTATAAACGAGCCTTTCTTCTAAGTATTACGCACATTTGACCTCGGAAATCCCTCAAAACCTTCGCTCTTATGAAATGCAGTTCCAGGGTGTTCCCCCATAGATGGCGCCAGAGTGCCAGTGTCTACCCTCGTTCTAAGAAATTTTAAGATGTTTCAACAGGCCTCGTCTCTCTCGGTCGTACTTGGTTGCAAGAGTGTGAACGGGCCTTTACATAATAAAAATATATAAATCTTGAGGTGCCGGTTCCCTTTTATTTATTTATTTATAGATTATTGAGATTACCTGCATCGCCTTGGAGGCATTATTGCAGGGAGAGGTTATCAAAAAAACATTTTAGATGAAAATCATAGGAAACACATTTTCATTAAGCATGTTCTATTCTAATGCAGTTCGAATAAAAAATGATTTACAACAAGAGTTTACGGTTGCAACTTTGTATTTATGGTCAACTCTTTCTGACACGTAGAAAGGACATCGGATATAATTTTCTTTATTGATGCTAGTTTTATCATTATATAGACAACAAAAAGTTTTAATCTTAAATTTTTCCGTCTGCATGAGAGCGATTGCCAGTTTAACTGTTCTTTCATAGCCGTGACGCTTGCTTTGAACGTATAATTATTCAAGACAAATCTGGCGCAGCGACTTTGTACTCGTTCTAATTTATCCGATAGACTTTTAGCTTGAGGGTCCCAAACTATGCATGCATATTCCAGAACTGAACGAACAAAAGAAAAATATAAAGTTTTCTTCAGTTCTTTTGGGCAATGACGGAAATTACGACCTAAAAATCCTAACATGCTGTTAGCCTTATTCGTTATGAAATTAATATGACTATTCCATAGTAAGTCGCTTGAAAAAATAACACCGAGATAACGAATTGTATCTGTTTTATCAAGTTGTTGATTGGCAATGGTATAGCCCATACTTCCTCTGTTTTTCTTTTTTCTCGAAAATCTAATTATTTTACATTTCTTTACATTCAGCTCCATTCGCCAATTACTGCACCAATTTGACACACGGTCCAAATCTAGTTGAAGTTAAAAATAATCTTCGTCATCCTCAATTGTTTTGTATATGACACAATCGTCAGCAAAAAGCTTAGAACGTGAAGAAATATTTGAGCAGATGTCATTAATATATGTCAGAAAGAAAAGAGGTCCCAACACCGAACCCTGGGGAACACCAGATGTCACAGTCACACTATTGGATGAACAACCCTTCAAAAGTACACATTGTTTTCTATCACTCAAGTAGTTACCAATCCTGGCTAAAACATCGAAATTGATATTCAAACACTCTAACTTACTCAGTAACAGACAATGATCCTCTTTGTCGAATGCCTTAGACATGTCAAGAAAAATACAATCTACTTCTTTTCCGGACTCAATTGCAAGCGCGATGTCATGATGAAATTCAGCTAACAATGTTGTACATGATGCACCGGACCGGAAACCATATTGGTCCTTTGCAAAGTAGTTATGCTTCTCTAAATGCGAAATTACGCTACTGTAAACGACATGCTCAAGAATTTTACATATGATCGATGTCAACGAGATAGGCCGATAATTACTAACGACATTTCTGCTACCGCTTTTGTGGATGGGCAACAACATTTGCAGTTTTCCAATCATCTGGAATCTTGTGCTCAGATAAGCTTTTTGTAAAAATGATCTGTAGATAGCACGACAGGATAGATGCGCAGCTTTTAAGGACGACAGCAGGAATGCCGTCTGGTCCGGTTGCTTTCGACGTGTCTAGATTAAGCCGCAGCTTTTCGATTCCCTTGTATTGAATTATAGGCGACGACATTAGATCATATCCAAGATTTACCAAACGTGACGTGTTCCCAGCCGGAATCTTGACGTTGAAAACGGATTTAAAGTACTCATTTAAAGAGTTCGCCTTCGCAGTGTCGTCAGTGACATCAGCGCCTTCAAAAAGGTGTGCCGGTATGGTAGTGTCAGCCTTCTTGTTGCTCTTCACAAATCGCCAAAATTCTTTTTTGTCGTTGGCAAAGTTGCTATTTAACTTATAAAAATACGTCATTTTACATTTTGCAACAAGTAACTTGTACTGGGACGACAAGCTCTTTAGCCTTTTTCTGTTCATCTCTGACTTTTTTGTTTACAGTAGTTCCCCAACGCTGGGTTTCGGCGTTTTATTAGTTGTAAAAGTTCCAGAGTGGCCCATGCTTTGTTGACTGCCTTTCAATCTTTTATGTTTTTAGTAGGTATCTGTTTATTATTTTCTTTTTTCTTTATTAATACTGTTAAACTCTTTCGAGGTTGTTACAGGAGTGGATGAAGCATAATATCACACAGGTTGCACTTGCTGCAAGAGTAAAGCAATGGTATCAGCAATACACGGAAAAAAACACTGGGACACGGCAGCACCATCAAAAAGAGGTCATCGCTTTTGAACGAGGAGTCAGAACAACCAACCTGCAAAGAACAAGAGCGGGTTTAGCCGCATGTTCGTGTCGATGCTGCCGTGTCCACTGGCGCGACGTTGTTCCACCGCTGCCTTTATAGCCGGTTCTGCAAGCGTTGATGACGTCGGTGCACCTGATGCGATGGTCGCCAGGGGTAGATCCGCAGCGGCATTGGACGATGACGGTATGATGATCGGAACGGCCACCGAGTAAGCAGAATCCGTTCTGCTGATGACAAAGCTTGGCAGCAACAGCGCACACTGCACGAAGAACAAAAGCGGGTTTAGCCGCATGTTCGTGTCGATGCTGCCGTGTCCACTGGCGCGACGTTGTTCCACCGCTGCCTTTATAGCCGGTTCTGCAAGCGTTGATGACGTCGGTGCACCTGATGCGATGGTCGCCAGGGGTAGATCCGCAGCGGCATTGGACGATGACGGTATGATGATCGGAACGGCCACCGAGTAAGCAGAATCCGTTCTGCTGATGACAAAGCTTGGCAGCAACAGCGCACACTGCACGAAGAACAAAAGCGGGTTTAGCCGCATGTTCGTGTCGATGCTGCCGTGTCCACTGGCGCGACGTTGTTCCACCGCTGCCTTTATAGCCGGTTCTGCAAGCGTTGATGACGTCGGTGCACCTGATGCGATGGTCGCCAGAGGTAGATCCGCAGCGGCATTGGACGATGACGGTATGATGATCGGAACGGCCACCGAGTAAGCAGAATCCGTTCTGCTGATGACAAAGCTTGGCAGCAACAGCGCACACTGCACGAAGAACAAGAGCGGGTTTAGCCGCATGTTCGTGTCGATGCTGCCGTGTCCACTGGCGCGACGTTGTTCCACCGCTGCCTTTATAGCCGGTTCTGCAAGCGTTGATGACGTCGGTGCACCTGATGCGATGGTCACCAGGGGTAGATCCGCAGCGGCATTGGACGATGACGGTATGATGATCGGAACGGCCACCGAGTAAGCAGAATCCGTTCTGCTGATGACAAAGCTTGGCAGCAACAGCGCACACTGCACGAAGAACAAGAGCGGGTTTAGCCGCATGTTCATGTCGATGCTGCCGTGTCCACTGGCGCGACGTTGTTCCACCGCTGCCTTTATAGCCGGTTCTGCAAGCGTTGATGACGTCGGTGCACCTGATGCGATGGTCACCAGGGGTAGATCCGCAGCGGCATTGGACGATGACGGCATGATGATCGGAACGGCCACCGAGTAAGCAGAATCCGTTCTGCTGATGACAAAGCTTGGCAGCAACAGCGCACACTGCACGAAGAACAAAAGCGGGTTTAGCCGCATGTTCGTGTCGATGCTGCCGTGTCCACTGGCGCGACGTTGTTCCACCGCTGCCTTTATAGCCGGTTCTGCAAGCGTTGATGACGTCGGTGCACCTGATGCGATGGTCACCAGGGGTAGATCCGCAGCGGCATTGGACGATGACGGCATGATGATCGGAACGGCCACCGAGTAAGCAGAATCCGTTCTGCTGATGACAAAGCTTGGCAGCAACAGCGCACACTGCACGAAGAACAAAAGCGGGTTTAGCCGCATGTTCGTGTCGATGCTGCCGTGTCCACTGGCGCGACGTTGTTCCACCGCTGCCTTTATAGCCGGTTCTGCAAGCGTTGATGACGTCGGTGCACCTGATGCGATGGTCACCAGGGGTAGATCCGCAGCGGCATTGGACGATGACGGTATGATGATCGGAACGGCCACCGAGTAAGCAGAATCCGTTCTGCTGATGACAAAGCTTGGCAGCAACAGCGCACACTGCACGAAGAACAAAAGCGGGTTTAGCCGCATGTTCGTGTCGATGCTGCCGTGTCCACTGGCGCGACGTTGTTCCACCGCTGCCTTTATAGCCGGTTCTGCAAGCGTTGATGACGTCGGTGCACCTGATGCGATGGTCACCAGGGGTAGATCCGCAGCGGCATTGGACGATGACGGTATGATGATCGGAACGGCCACCGAGTAAGCAGAATCCGTTCTGCTGATGACAAAGCTTGGCAGCAACAGCGCACACTGCACGAAGAACAAGAGCGGGTTTAGCCGCATGTTCGTGTCGATGCTGCCGTGTCCACTGGCGCGACGTTGTTCCACCGCTGCCTTTATAGCCGGTTCTGCAAGCGTTGATGACGTCGGTGCACCTGATGCGATGGTCACCAGGGGTAGATCCGCAGCGGCATTGGACGATGACGGTATGATGATCGGAACGGCCACCGAGTAAGCAGAATCCGTTCTGCTGATGACAAAGCTTGGCAGCAACAGCGCACACTGCACGAAGAACAAAAGCGGGTTTAGCCGCATGTTCGTGTCGATGCTGCCGTGTCCACTGGCGCGACGTTGTTCCACCGCTGCCTTTATAGCCGGTTCTGCAAGCGTTGATGACGTCGGTGCACCTGATGCGATGGTCACCAGGGGTAGATCCGCAGCGGCATTGGACGATGACGGTATGATGATCGGAACGGCCACCGAGTAAGCAGAATCCGTTCTGCTGATGACAAAGCTTGGCAGCAACAGCGCACACTGCACGAAGAACAAGAGCGGGTTTAGCCGCATGTTCGTGTCGATGCTGCCGTGTCCACTGGCGCGACGTTGTTCCACCGCTGCCTTTATAGCCGGTTCTGCAAGCGTTGATGACGTCGGTGCACCTGATGCGATGGTCACCAGGGGTAGATCCGCAGCGGCATTGGACGATGACGGTATGATGATCGGAACGGCCACCGAGTAAGCAGAATCCGTTCTGCTGATGACAAAGCTTGGCAGCAACAGCGCACACTGCACGAAGAACAAAAGCGGGTTTAGCCGCATGTTCGTGTCGATGCTGCCGTGTCCACTGGCGCGACGTTGTTCCACCGCTGCCTTTATAGCCGGTTCTGCAAGCGTTGATGACGTCGGTGCACCTGATGCGATGGTCACCAGGGTAGATCCGCAGCGGCATTGGACGATGACGGTATGATGATCGGAACGGCCACCGAGTAAGCAGAATCCGTTCTGCTGATGACAAAGCTTGGCAGCAACAGCGCACACTGCACGAAGAACAAAAGCGGGTTTAGCCGCATGTTCGTGTCGATGCTGCCGTGTCCACTGGCGCGACGTTGTTCCACCGCTGCCTTTATAGCCGGTTCTGCAAGCGTTGATGACGTCGGTGCACCTGATGCGATGGTCACCAGGGGTAGATCCGCAGCGGCATTGGACGATGACGGTATGATGATCGGAACGGCCACCGAGTAAGCAGAATCCGTTCTGCTGATGACAAAGCTTGGCAGCAACAGCGCACACTGCACGAAGAACAAAAGCGGGTTTAGCCGCATGTTCGTGTCGATGCTGCCGTGTCCACTGGCGCGACGTTGTTCCACCGCTGCCTTTATAGCCGGTTCTGCAAGCGTTGATGACGTCGGTGCACCTGATGCGATGGTCACCAGGGGTAGATCCGCAGCGGCATTGGACGATGACGGTATGATGATCGGAACGGCCACCGAGTAAGCAGAATCCGTTCTGCTGATGACAAAGCTTGGCAGCAACAGCGCACACTGCACGAAGAACAAAAGCGGGTTTAGCCGCATGTTCGTGTCGATGCTGCCGTGTCCACTGGCGCGACGTTGTTCCACCGCTGCCTTTATAGCCGGTTCTGCAAGCGTTGATGACGTCGGTGCACCTGATGCGATGGTCACCAGGGGTAGATCCGCAGCGGCATTGGACGATGACGGTATGATGATCGGAACGGCCACCGAGTAAGCAGAATCCGTTCTGCTGATGACAAAGCTTGGCAGCAACAGCGCACACTGCACGAAGAACAAAAGCGGGTTTAGCCGCATGTTCGTGTCGATGCTGCCGTGTCCACTGGCGCGACGTTGTTCCACCGCTGCCTTTATAGCCGGTTCTGCAAGCGTTGATGACGTCGGTGCACCTGATGCGATGGTCACCAGGGGTAGATCCGCAGCGGCATTGGACGATGACGGTATGATGATCGGAACGGCCACCGAGTAAGCAGAATCCGTTCTGCTGATGACAAAGCTTGGCAGCAACAGCGCACACTGCACGAAGAACAAAAGCGGGTTTAGCCGCATGTTCGTGTCGATGCTGCCGTGTCCACTGGCGCGACGTTGTTCCACCGCTGCCTTTATAGCCGGTTCTGCAAGCGTTGATGACGTCGGTGCACCTGATGCGATGGTCACCAGGGGTAGATCCGCAGCGGCATTGGACGATGACGGTATGATGATCGGAACGGCCACCGAGTAAGCAGAATCCGTTCTGCTGATGACAAAGCTTGGCAGCAACAGCGCACACTGCACGAAGAACAAAAGCGGGTTTAGCCGCATGTTCGTGTCGATGCTGCCGTGTCCACTGGCGCGACGTTGTTCCACCGCTGCCTTTATAGCCGGTTCTGCAAGCGTTGATGACGTCGGTGCACCTGATGCGATGGTCACCAGGGTAGATCCGCAGCGGCATTGGACGATGACGGTATGATGATCGGAACGGCCACCGAGTAAGCAGAATCCGTTCTGCTGATGACAAAGCTTGGCAGCAACAGCGCACACTGCACGAAGAACAAAAGCGGGTTTAGCCGCATGTTCGTGTCGATGCTGCCGTGTCCACTGGCGCGACGTTGTTCCACCGCTGCCTTTATAGCCGGTTCTGCAAGCGTTGATGACGTCGGTGCACCTGATGCGATGGTCACCAGGGGTAGATCCGCAGCGGCATTGGACGATGACGGTATGATGATCGGAACGGCCACCGAGTAAGCAGAATCCGTTCTGCTGATGACAAAGCTTGGCAGCAACAGCGCACACTGCACGAAGAACAAAAGCGGGTTTAGCCGCATGTTCGTGTCGATGCTGCCGTGTCCACTGGCGCGACGTTGTTCCACCGCTGCCTTTATAGCCGGTTCTGCAAGCGTTGATGACGTCGGTGCACCTGATGCGATGGTCACCAGGGGTAGATCCGCAGCGGCATTGGACGATGACGGTATGATGATCGGAACGGCCACCGAGTAAGCAGAATCCGTTCTGCTGATGACAAAGCTTGGCAGCAACAGCGCACACTGCACGAAGAACAAAAGCGGGTTTAGCCGCATGTTCGTGTCGATGCTGCCGTGTCCACTGGCGCGACGTTGTTCCACCGCTGCCTTTATAGCCGGTTCTGCAAGCGTTGATGACGTCGGTGCACCTGATGCGATGGTCACCAGGGGTAGATCCGCAGCGGCATTGGACGATGACGGTATGATGATCGGAACGGCCACCGAGTAAGCAGAATCCGTTCTGCTGATGACAAAGCTTGGCAGCAACAGCGCACACTGCACGAAGAACAAAAGCGGGTTTAGCCGCATGTTCGTGTCGATGCTGCCGTGTCCACTGGCGCGACGTTGTTCCACCGCTGCCTTTATAGCCGGTTCTGCAAGCGTTGATGACGTCGGTGCACCTGATGCGATGGTCACCAGGGGTAGATCCGCAGCGGCATTGGACGATGACGGTATGATGATCGGAACGGCCACCGAGTAAGCAGAATCCGTTCTGCTGATGACAAAGCTTGGCAGCAACAGCGCACACTGCACGAAGAACAAAAGCGGGTTTAGCCGCATGTTCGTGTCGATGCTGCCGTGTCCACTGGCGCGACGTTGTTCCACCGCTGCCTTTATAGCCGGCTCTGCAAGCGTTGATGACGTCGGTGCACCTGATGCGATGGT
>JAZHYW010003135.1:0-105031 GCA_037355805.1 Ixodes ricinus
TTTTGTCGGTTTGTGTCGGAGCGCAGCTCTGTCGCCGAAAGGATCGCCAAGGCGGCGGGGGAGGCGCGCGGGCTGACCGCGGGAAGGGGGAGTGCGCGGGATAGCCGCTCTCAGGGGCGCCTTGAACGGGCGTCTGCCTTATTGGGGAGTCGAAACAACGGGACGCACTGGTTCCCATGGGTGGCTGCCGGATGCGGTTTCTAGAGTAGTAAACCATGCAGAACAAATCGGCTTTGCGTTCATTGTGTCAGCGGGCCGGGTTCGTGGGAGCGGCGCCCATCTTCACGGCACTTTCTTGAAATGTCCGTCGAAGAGCACGCGGGGCCTTTGTGTGTTTTACTTTAAGGCATATCTGTTTGAGAAGGCGTGTTGTTCGTCTGCTTGTGCGCGTTTATGACCGACCGTCTACAAGAAAGGAAATAGCGTGGGAATCTGGGCGATTGGTTCGGACGATTGGGATGGGGAACCCTGACTCCGGCTCGAAGGCAAGGAGGGGCCGAGGATGAGAGGGGACCTTTAGGGACGAGTCGAGCTCGGCTGTGGTTGGATTCCTTGTTGGGGTTTCAGAGGAGCGGAAAGTGCCAGGTGGCGATGTCTGGGTCGCGTCCACCATTGTCAAAGATACTGTATCAAACAAATCTATCCAGGTTAAGGAGATCTAAAACCACCCGAGTGGACTTCACTTCGCAACGTGTTCGCCATCAGGCCCCTTGTTGCAAGTGGCCGAACATCATCTACATCAACGACCTTCGCAACTATGTGGCCATCTCCGCATCCCCCTCAAACCGAATGCCAAAGGTGCCCACGACGATCACCATGGTTTTGAATTTTCGTGTACGAATGCACCGGTATGGGTTGTCAACACAATTGATCAACCTCTTATGCAGAGACAATTAAATATGTGCTATTTTGCATAGCGAAGCCCTTTTTCGCAATTTCGCATTTGGTTTCTCTAAAAAAATTCATAAAGTTCAGGCAAAATTGCATCCTTCTTAGACACAAAAATCACATTTGTCTATATTTATACTATTCGATGGGTAATCATGTTGTCATACAGAAGGGTTAATATCTGATATACAAAATAGCAGCCTTTGTTTTCAGTAAACATCTCTAATTTTTGTTTGAGGATGGACACAGACATGATTGCCGGTTCTTTATATGTGCTTTTATGGACATGAAACAGATTTATTGGCATCTAATAATATTTATTGTATGGAATAGATAAACATTGCGATGTATTAGACTTTCACAATGATCTTGCTTTGGTTTCTTGATAGGTGTAGAGCTTAGTTAGTTTTAAAAACAATTAAAAACTGTTTGGGTGTTTTATTACGCTACCTGCCGGATGGCAGACAAACTGCTGATTTCTAAAGTTCAAGAAATTTTCGAGGGCGGCGTTGGCGTTTGTATCATCATCAGTGTCCGTGTATTTTTGCCTTCACATTTAGAAAATATATTGGAAGATTTACTATCGACAAATAAATGGTTTAAGTACTGGGTCAGGTTAATAAATCTAAGATAAATAATTACACAAGCGTAGTGTGATATATTGTGTTGATTATTCGATATGATTGAAATCAATAAACAATAAAGACGAAAAGAAAAAGAATACACCCGAGTTCACTTCATGCCTAGAGCCACTAAGTGAGCTGCGCTTGGAGTATCGGCACTCCGTTCCCCAACATTGTTGTGGGAGCCGCCATTTCGGGTCTAGTGCAGAGCAAACGCAACTGCCGATCGTCGTGATTCAAAAGTGCGACTTCCTCAGCATTTTATCCGGTGTTAGGAAGCTGATGCAATATTGCTTTGCTCTGTCGCGGACTGTTTAAACATTTGTGGAGGACAGAAAAGAGTTTCCTGTGATTTTAGATAAAGCTTCAGATCACTGGCAACCATGATTTACGCCACGATATGGCCAAGTGTCGTTACTCTGAAGCGTAGCTTGTTTAATGACACTATTCATGCCCTTGTTCAAGGAGCTTGTAATACCTGAAGGGGCCATGACGTAAGCCCCGTGGGTTCACAAGATAGTTGACAGCTGCCTCTTCCTCATTGTTCCCGCTAGTGGCACTACACTCTTAGAAAAAAGGGTATCGATAGTCCTCCTTAGGGGAGGAACGGTCTTGTAACCTATGTTCCTTCAGAAAGGGAGAAACTTTCGTCCCTGAAGCAGGGGAGCAAATAGTTCCTCCGTCGCCTGCATCTCATTATGGCGGCCCTGAATCGAGCAAATCGAGCTCAATAAGGCTTAACGAGGACGCTACGTCTCTTGTACGGGACAAGAGGAGCAGCAAATAAAAGCGTTACACGAGCTTTCTGCGAACTGTGTTTATTTCCGAAGCCATATTCCCCCCACAGGTACAGAAACTTGGGTTTCAAAAGCAGTTACTCAGTCTTCTCGTCGACAGCACTGCGATGTTAATCGGAGACAACCGATACCTAGTTACTTCGTGCACTTCACGTCTTACCTTTGCTGTTTCTCGAGTCACAATTCCCTCGTCAACCGCATATCACGGAGGAATGGCAAACCAATCCGCGAAACCAAAAGCCGCTCTCAAAAGAACAAACTCGAAGCCGCTGTTTATCGCGTAGCGTGAAGGAAGGTTAAATCGCTTGCCACCAGATGGCATGGTCAAGCAGAGTAATTGCAAGTAGCTAGGCTAGGTGGCACTAGATATTACCCAATTCATGTTCTACAAAAAAATTTTTATTTCCTCAGGCCACCATTCCGCTGCGGGACCTTCGGGAACCTCCACTATACACACTTCACGCATACTACAAGCATCAGGTGAACATACATTGAGCGCATACACATACATTGCACATACAAACATCAATACCACGGCTCACTGACCCGCACACTACACCCGAGCTCCGCGTTTCCGTCTTTTATACTGGTCGTTTTGAACGTACAGAATTTTTGGTGACTGAATAAGCAATGAAAAATATACCCAGCACGTTGATTTTTTCCAGCAATGTCATACATCTGACAGTATTTTTAATGGCTCAGGGGATGAATTTCTTATTGAAAAGCAAACGCTCGATCATGCCGTAATTATTTGAAAGCCAATAAATCAAGCCGCTTTAATGTGGTTCGAAGCCATGAGTTTGTTTCGCCGCACGGCAAGTCGTAGGCTGTATTTCTATTGTATACTGTTTGTTTTTCTATATGTGCTGTTCGCGCACGGTTGCAATTGCTGTCTTGAATTAATCTCTGAAGAGCGGATATTCACTCAGCTGGAAGTGATGCTTCACAGGCTGAGAAATCGCTTTTCGATCAACTTGAATGCATTCAAAGCCGCGACTTGCGGCAGGTGTTAAGTGTACGCAGCTACTCCGTGGCGAGCACAAAAGTTCTAGCGCTCATCCCAGCGCGCCACTTGGAGGGCGGTTTCTCCAGGAACCGTAGTATATTTAATCAGCAAAATAATGGGTAGCTTTTTTTTTTCGATTTTATCTACTATTCTTTTTCAATGCTAAAATTCCAACATGTAAATATACGTTCTTTCCGTCGTGATTTCGTACTGTTCATTCCTTTCCTCAGAGAGCAATCGCTCTCGGGGACAAGACAACCGACAGTCACATTGGCCACTGTATGTTAGGAGCTTACTGTTCAGACCAGCGTTCCAACATGACTATCCGCACGTTGATCGATAGCACCTAATCCCTCAAGTGGTATTAAACTTTTAAATGTAGAGCGGAATGTCAACCTGCGGCACCCCGCCCTCCGATCACGGCCCGACCAGCAGCATCAATGCCCGACAGTTTACGTCATCTCATCTTGTTGCTACACTGCTGATACGCGAACACACGGTCATATCGGCGATAATTCCAGTCTTCTGTTCACAACCCACAACACTGCCATCACGATGTTGCTGCTATGTTGCTGACACGCACAAATACAGAAGCACGTTGAACGCCGGTTGCACTCGGCATCGGAAAACAGAACCGAACTCAGCACGGAAGGCACTCCAGGCAGCCGGCAGCAAAATCTGCCTGTCTTGGACGCAGTTCCTGCGATTTCCATAACGTCGAAAACGTCGAAACAGTTCCGCGTGGTTTACGGTCATCTTACCCAGTGTACGTGGCGCTGCTGGCACTGCTCCTGAACTTCGCTGTTTCTAGCGGCTTCGTTTGCTCGTTTGATAAAATATTAGTGATAAAAAAGTCAATGCAACCGAAATGTTCCGCACGTTTGGACTAGAAGACGGAATTACAGGCGGCCTTCGCTGCCGCTGAAGCTCAATCAACTCAACAGCATTTATTAAACAACGTGCGCGACCTGCTCGAAAAACGAAACCGAAAGAAGATGCGTCGGGAGGGCGAAAGCTTTCTCCCGTCTGCCTGGAGAAGGAGGAAAACGTCTCGTTCCTCCCTTCTTCTCGTGTCCGCTTGGGGGTGCGTCAGTAGGAGGGAGGAAGACGCGCCGTTGCTACTTTTTTCCTCCATTTTTTCTTAGAGTGTAGTGCCCGCGAGCCTCCTTTCCCGTGACTGAAACTGAAACTAAATATGAATAATACACCATTATTATAGCTTATTTAGTTATAACCAACTACACATAATGAGAGAAGGAAGCGGTCGGGTAGGAGAAACGCGGGTTTTATGTGCGACCGTTCTAACCGTCTCAGAAGAGAGAACACGCGAGCTTGCGCTGATTTCAAAAAGACGATCCAAAGAAAAGAGGCGGCACGCTGTGTTTTTTGTGATTGTGCGTCTAATTTATATACAGGTATATTTGAAGATCGACGATGGACGTCGATCGTCTCGAGGTAATGTAACGTAGTAACATTATATAAAAAATAAACATAATGAAGGACTGCACGACTTAATTTTTTCAATTCTTGGATTGTAATATGGCGGTAGCCTATTGTACTTACTGTTGACGAAGAGCAATATGAGGTGACGAGGTAATGATTAATTGATGAGGCTCTATAAGGATGACGACATTAGTGGGTGTCGAACCACAACGTACAGTGCCAGACTTGTTTCAAGTATCGTGTACCCAAAGACTTTTCTTCACCCGCAACAGAATATGGTAGAATCATTGAGGATGATGCTTTACAACTGTACGTGGAACAGAAAAACTGCACTGTGCAAAAGTGCGGCTTATTCATTAATATAAAGGACGGATTTCTAGCAGCATCCCCTGATGGACGGCTTGGAACAAATGGCCTTGTTGAGGTGAAGCGTCCCTGTTCCAAAAGATTCTTGAAGCCTACTGAAACCGCAAAAGAGTATGAGGCGAAAAATAAAAAAAGAGCCTGGTGTGAAAGGTCCAAATCACCACCATAGATTCTACTACCAAATACAAGGGCAGTTACACAATACACAAAGAGATTTTTGTGATTTCGTTATATTTACACTCAAGGGCATTGATATCCAACGTCTTCAGAGGGATGACACCATCTGGCCAAACAACATAGAGCCTTTTCTACTCAAGTTTTACATGAAAGGCCGGACTTCCGCTGAAATTCCTCACGTAGACGAGTTGTCCGATCGAATAAACTGCCATTACTCCCGATCTGGGAATCTCTCGATCTTCGTTCGTAGGCCATAGTGTCATGAGATCGAGGGGTGTGGCTCTTCGTCCGCCGAACATTGCTTCGGTTGGTGTTTTTCCCGTGGAAGATGAGACCGTAATGTGGTGCCGGAACAAGAACTTGGCGATTCTTCACTGAACTGCTTCTTCCGTAAGCTTCAAGAGGGCTTTCTTCGTTTCGCACACCATCTGTTCTGCTTGCCCGTTAGTTGCAGGATGGTATGGTTAACTAATGTAATGCCTGATGCCGTTTTTTGTTTTTGTTTTTTAGAAACTTGTTTATTTATTTTTTAAACGAGATTCGGCGCGTTATCAGAGAAAAGTATTTTCGGTAGGGCAAAAGTAGCGAAACGAGTGAGTAGAACGTCAATGACGCGTTTGTACGTCGTGGCATGCATCGTGTAAACTTCCAACCACTTAGAGTACGCATCGACCATGACTCCGCAGATGCGGATACGTTTCGCCATGCACCCACCGACTGAATAGTGGATCGTTTTCAGTTACTGTTCATAATGGCGCTGGACTCGAGGAAAACTTCGAGTCTTTCCGCAAAGTTAGCCCAGGTGCCAACACTTTTGTCGAAAGCGGTAAGTGCTCGAAACGTCAACAACGTCGGTAGCGACGTGCTGTGCTTGACACTTGACGCTTACCATTCGCTGAGACGAAACTTGCTTGTACGTCTGCCACGAGTCGTCCGATATCAGGTCATCACCGCAACTCCATCTCCCGACAAAACAGGTCTTTATTGTCCGCATGTCTATAGTTAGCAATCATGTGAACTTATAAATTCCCGAACGCTCATCACTTGCCGTCACTAAACGCCGCTCAATCATAGTGTCTTCATGGCTAATAAACGTCTTCCTATTTATACTGATGCTTTTCATCATATTCCTCCTAAGCTGTACTTACAACATAATGTGTGTCGGTACTTCCGAAAATATTGCAACGGCGCTTGTTTTCTGGGAACTATAATGTAACAACCATTACAACATCTTCCGGATCCCGTGAAACACAATATTTCGTTACGTCACTTTTCAGTCGTCATTATAATGGCGAGGTAAATACCGTAAATCGCGAAGCAGTTTACTAGACGTCCGCTTCCACTGGTGTCTTGGAAGATTGAGTCTACTGAGCGTGCATTCCTGCAGAAGAATTTTTCATTGACAGAATATTGACACGTCAATCAACAATTGATTCCTTCTTGGTAAGATTTATTGCGAAAGCCCGTCGCAACCGCCGAACCGCATGTCCCTATATCAGCCTGACATTCTCGCATAGATGAGTTTGCTGGGCCACGCTATTGAGCCAGCTGAGCACAGCTGGCGGCGGCGCGAGCAAGGCCACGAGGGGAACGTGATGGTGCTCGAGCCATCCCACCGTCAACCAATATTTCCGCCACCCCACTAAAGCCCCTTCATGTTTCAAACGTAGCGCAAGGTTCGTCGATGCACAAGGCACGTGCAACGTGCAGCCCTTGGGAAGATCGCGGCGGCACAGTGCAGCACTGAGCTATACTTCGTTTCAGCTTCGGTCCAGACGCAGCCGATGCTACAAGCGCGAGCATGTGGCCCAGTACAGTGCTTGCACTAGCACGAGCGCGCGTGCTTGGCAGGGATGCTGAAAGCCCGGAGCTCGCACTTGTAGCTTCGGCTGCGTCTGGACCGAAGCTGAAACGAAGTATAGATTTCAGACGACATGAATTTCCCAGAAGTGGCACGCAGCACGTGCCTCGAGCATTTCTACAACAATGAATGGCGCCACTTTTCCCAGGATAGAGGGGCTTTACACCCCACGGGTGCGTGTCGCCATCTATAGGTTGAACTAACGCCTTGTTCAAGATGCGCTGCCGTGGGACTGCAGCCTTAAGAGACTAATCGTCGGCCTTACGTGTCTACGCATCTTAGCGGAATACTTCCGCCGCTCTTCGCAAGCTGTAAAGAGGAAACCCACTTGAATTCTTGTCCCGCCTTCCCTTTGTGCTTTCCTTCTGCCAGCCACGCTGACCGCCTGCGCTCACCCTCTTCCAGCTCCAGCTCCGCATGAACACTCGCTTCCAGGCTTATCTGGATCTGGTCCCCGTGCACCCGTTCAACAAGCAGACCGCCATCGAGAAGGCCATCGGTCTGTACCGTGCGTGCTTGTCGCTCTCCAGTACACACCGCAATGAGGTACGAAATGCTAACGGTCACCGGGCATCGTGCGTACATACATTGCTAGTGGTCCGCTCTAGAGACATTGCCGACTTTTTCGGGCAGTTTACTGAAAAACAAATCTTCAAGTCTATCAATACTGTATTTGATTTGTGTTCTTTGACACCCAGGCAATTGGAGACTTCAAAATTACTACGATTGTTTGTAAAGAAAAGCAGAAATTTATAATTTGGTGAACTTGGTCCACACGATTCAATGCAAACTAAAGTATAAAGCCTGGATTATAAAGTATACGCGTTCAAAAGTGCAATTGTTGCTTATTGATATGTTTTTACTGTAACTTAAAATATTCACGTAAAAAATTACGATGTTTGTGGTTGTCCAGTCTAAATTCTCATTTGTGTGCGTGTGCCAAGGCGTTCATGTAGAAGAAAGGTGGAGGGTTGTTTCCTCATTTACACTACGTTTCCCTAGTGCTGTACAAGTACATCGGAGCTCTCGCTGCAGCAGTGCTGCAGCATTCACCTGAAACAAGTCTAATTGTCATTAGGTGCTGGTTTAGAAAAGTGTAACAGCCTCGCATGGATCACAAGCTGCGGTAACAGAAACTGTGCTCCGTACAAACAACCCGGTACCTCCTTTCTTTTTCTTTTTTTTTAATTAAAGTTGTTTTTGGTTGTTGTTGTTGTTGTTTTTGTGTTGTTGTGTGTTGTTTTGGGGGGAGGGGGTTAGCGTATTTGCGGCGTCGGCATAACCGCCCCGCAAAATTTAGCGGAAATGGAATTGGTGTTGAGGTCACGTGACGTCAATCTTCTCGCTAAATCTAGCGGAGAAACCAGATTTGTTCATGGGTGATGTGAGACGAAGTCATGTGACGTCATTTTCACCGCTAAATTTAGTGGGGAAGATGAATTGATGTTGAGGTCCGGTGACGTCAATTTCTCTGCTAAATTTAGTGGGGAAACCAAACCGGCTAAATTTGGCGGAGAGTTTTTCCTGATAGATTAAGAAGAAAATTTAGCGGGGAAATTTAAAGGAGAGGAGGAGAGGTGGAGAAAAGTAGGAGGAGGAAGGAAGGAGGAGGATGGGGAGGAGAGAAAATGAGCAGCAGGAGAGGAGGAGAAGGATGGGAGTGGAGGAGGAGGAGGAAGAGAAGGCGAGGAGGAGGAGGAGGGGAGAGGAGATGAAGCGAAGGGAGGAAGAGAAGGAGTTGAGGGTACGGAGTGCGAAAAGGGGGAGGAAGGGCATACCTGTAAATAAAACCTGTAAACATCAGAATAAAACTAGATCTAAATTCAAGCGAAATTGAAATGGTAGATTCCTTTAACCTCCTAGGTGTTACCTTTTCTGAGAATATGTCGTGGGAAGATCATATAAACTACCTTATTCCAAAGCTATCCCGGGCTGTGGGCATGTTAAATCGTCATCGTTATATTGTGTCAGAAAAGTAAAATTAATATATAATTCTCTAGACCACTCCACTTAAATTACTGCCACTTAGTCTGGGGTACAACCACTTTTACAAATCTGAAAAAGATCCACGTGTTGCAAAAGAAAGCACTAAGAGCTATTGGAGATGTCCCTTTCGACTATCATGCACCTAGCTTATTCGAGAAATATCGTGTCATAAATGTCCACACATTATATGATTACAGGTTACCACTAGCCCAAAATTAGAGCAAGTTAGAACGACGAAATTTTTTTATAAATCTTGCACAAAACTGGAAACACATTCACAGTTACCCTACCTGCGGAGTTGAATGTTGGGAGGTGGTTACACCAAGCACTACAGCGCACAAACGTTGAAATACGCTCTGCCTAAATTACTTAATCTGTATTTAGCTAAATGTATTGATCGGGATAAGTAATCACTGAGTGAAGTCACGCCGTCCTCTTTCATTGATGATTAGTGTAGTTACTATCTTTGCTAGTGTCCGTTCTTAGTTTTATTACAATGAGCTTTTCTGCGCAGCTGTTAAGCGCTAGTTTCCCCAGGATCGTGTCCGTCCTCAAACGACCTGATGACACAGAACTCTGCAGAACTACCGCCATTTATGAGCGACAGTACAACCACAGTACAACCACAGTACAACCACAGTACAACCACAGTACAACTTCGCTGGTCTTCCTTCTTCCCAAAGTGGGAAGGCTGAATTTCTGTTTCCCTGTCATGAGCAATATGTTAACAATGTAATAATCTAAAGTATTGTGCTCATAATGTGATAGCGATCTTTTTTTTATATTTGGGTTTCTCTTTTGATTACTGCACTATTTCCTCAATCTGTTGCTGCTGCGGTAGGCGGTCACGGACCCGTTAAGCTGTACCTCACAGCTTTTTTTCCTGACCGCCACCATCATCTTATGGTAGAAATAAACATCACTATTACACTCCCCTCCGGTTCCTCCCCTCCGCCTCCTCAAAACCTGCGCTCAAATTTCGCATTAGAGAGTTCTGTAAAATCTTTAATTTTTTCCATATTGCTTCAACTCTAAAAAGCACTGCTTTATTTTATGTTCTTGCTCGCGAGTCGCCAGTATCTTGTTCTCGCTCCGTAGCAAATGATACTGCGGCACTAGTTGAGAAGAACGCCGAAGCACGTATCACAAAGCAGGAAAAGCGAGTGAAGTCACGCGTTGAATTTCTTAGACTCTCACAAACTAAAGACATTATTTTCTTTTCTTTTCTTCTTTTTTTCGTTTTTTGCGGCGATTGTTATGGTAAATTTCGACGAAGCTATGTTGGGGAAAAAAGCAAATCACTTTATTCACCCTTTGGAAGGCGTTGGAAATCAAGGGGTTCGTCCCCATAGTTTTTCGTTCTTGGATATATTTTATTATTGCTGTTATGCTCAAACTTTTAAGTATTTCGACCACTCCAACTATACGTCGTATATCAAGATGACAACCGTAACACGAAAACAGTCTATAGTTGTAAAAACTTAACTTGCTGTCTGGTTTGTTTTTTTTTCTTTTAGACATTGCATTGTATATATTTTGAAAAGAAGTGGTAGTGATGATAAACGGGCCTTATGTTACTGGCATCTGTTGTCCATCAAGTAACTTCAGAACAGTTTAGAGGAGTGCACTTCGAAGCTAGAGTAAGCTGTATATGCATTTACTCGTGGCTTTTAGCCTACGTCCTCTCTCGGAACCGCTCGTGGCCATTGATGTCGTGATACAAGTGAAGATTACCTCGGTGCAGCTTACACATTTTTTTTTCAGAGCAAAGGAAGCTTAGACGGTAAGCACAGAGGGAAGAAGGCATGCGCGTACAAAGAATTTTGCTGGTAAATCCTGACCCCTATTTGGATCAACATTATGTGTGCGGGACTATAAGCGGGTAGACTGTTGCAAACTAAACGCGCGAGAACGAGCATGGTGCTTTCAGGTCATTCTCAACTTAAGAGTCTTCCTTTCTGCCACTTTTTTTATTTAACAAAAGAAAAGTGTTTTGTTGTTTTTTGCGTTTGCTCACAGAGAAATCATTGCTCGTTTTGCGTTACAGCATAAAACCTGTTAGAATGGCTCCTCCTGAACGCAGTTACCACAACCCTGTGAACCTCGCATTTAATTTGTGAACGCAGTATTTATTATATGGTCGGTGACATGTGATTTTTTTCCTCTACTCATAAAACAATTCTAACGCCTTCAGGAGCGTTGCTAAAACATTTATATTTTGGTTATTCGACGACGGAGCCGCTCCTGAAAGCAGATTTCGTGTTTATGTATTTATTTATGCTACCGTTTATGAAAATAACATAATAATAATAATAATAATAATAATAATAATAATAATAATAATCTTTATTTGCTCAGGAGAGCCCTTTTAATATAATTAGCCCTTTTTAAAGTAAAGTCTCACGCATGCATGGGCCCTCTCACGCAGCGGCAAAAGCACGCACTATACAGTTGGCTTCCGGAAGGGGAGCTGCGCTACCTCTGCTTCCTCATCCGCGAGATGAGTCGAGGAGGAGGCAGGAGGCGTAGCGCAAGTCCCTTTACCAAAGGCAACAGTAGTTCGAGCATTCGCCACTTGCTGTCGTCATTTTGTGTAAATGGCAACGAGGTAGAGGGGCTTAGAGTGTTAAACTGCTATTCCATACACCAGGCAAAAGTGACCCTGACTAGGCTGCCGCCATGTTGTACAATTTTGACCACTAGACACGTGACCGTCATAAATCCTGAGGCTTTTACCCAAACTGAGCCGAGATTTGTATTGCGATCGCTGTAAAAAGCTGGATAACAATTGTTTCAATATTGTTAGCCCCAGAGATTGGTGTCTAGCTCATGTAAAAACCCGAATTACAGCACTGCGGCTGACGGCATCTAGCGGAGGCATAGCGAAGCTGCCCAGGTTTTTTGTCCTAAAAGCACGTTTTTGTCTTAAAACAAATGAAACATAACATATCTCGTCGGTACTGTTAATAAAGAACACTAAGCAATTATTTGTTCTCCGTACTTCGTTAAAATCTAGATGTAAAAGTATAAGCTCACGTGTCTAGTTGTCAAAAATGTGCAACTTAGCGGCGGTCAGTTTGGGGTCACTTTCGGCTGCCAATTTATCACTCTAAGGCCCTCACCTCGTTGGTAAAAGGCCTATTCATTTCGCCCATGTCGCCCCATCGGATTCTTGTATGTGGTGTCATCAGCATTCACAATCTCATCTTGTGCACGCATTGAACAAGCAGATGTTGATTTCCATATTATGATTTCAGATCTACAGCTTGAGAGGGTTCCTAAGTTATCTGCACCTTGACATGCATGACCTTCGGACGGATCACGATACGGATTCGCTCTCTATAATGATGAAACCCTCCCTCGAATATGGAATCCACACCCTCGTCAGCTTTTCACTGCTCGACACCGTGAGGTTCAACGGAAAACGCGTCCTGCAGGTATGACCGCTTCATTAAAAAAAACTAATTATATCATAGGTTGAAATAACCAGGCAGATCACGATCATCTCTGATCATCCGTTCGCCCGCCGCTAGCTCTCTGCATATCTTATGTTGTTTCCACGTCTCATAAGACACTCAGTTGTTTTTGTATGCAAGACAAAGTATAAATAAAAAGGTTAATTCTTTTAAGATGGATAAATATTTATTTTCCATAAAATACCTTTTTGGTCACGGATTACGCCAAGGCGGGATTGTAACACTAGATGTCTGTAAACGTTAACGTTTGATAGCACATCTTAAGAAGAAATTTGTGGCCCGTTGTCAAAATAGGCTCTTGACATTGTTATACATCAAGGACTGCCAAATGTTGGTTCGCACGAGTTAGGAATGAAGAATGTCTCAGTATGCGATACTGATATAATCGAAGTTTTAGTGAAATGCGCTAAAATATCCAGCCCTCAAAGTCAGCTCAGAGTGTGACATGCATAGGGTGCATATTTACTGCGCTGCGAACACTCACCCCGTAACCGTAGTACGGCTGAAGTCCACTGGCGGCTACCCGCCGCAGAGGCCTGTCCCGCACCTTTGGCGATGTGCTTTCGACGCACTCTCCTGTCTTGGTCATGGAATGGCAGGATCCTAATATCTTAAACGCGCAACTGAATAGAGCATAGAGAAATTTAGTTTGCTGTAGTCTTAGGACGAGGTTGTGAAATCGCGATACAATTTTTAATAGGAAGGTGCCACAATAAGATTGATACCTAAGAATATTGCAGCGGCATTTTTCTACGAAGGCCTGTAATTCAAAGAATGCAATATTTAAAAAAGCTACTTTTAAGATGGGTCTCAAAGCATTAAACGGTTCATGGGGAAGGGTCGAAGAAGAATATATTGTACGAATTTTCCCGTTAAATTGAGGAGGAAAGTCAATATCACAGGACCCCAAGACAAGAAATCGTGACGTCAAGGTGTCGAGCGACCTGACGTCATCTCATCCCACCATCATGTCAGGGCCCGCAGCGTCAATATTCCCGCTAAATTCAGCGGGGACATGGACGTCGCGCTCTCAAGTCGTCGTGCCACGTGATACCTTACCTAACATCATGATAATTTTCTCGCTAATTGAGGCTGAAAAATTGACGTCACGTGACATGAGAACTCATGACGTGTTCACATGGCGTCCAAGGTCACGTGACACCAATTTCCCTGCTCAATTTTGCGGGGAAATTACCCTAGCGTCATCTGCCGTCACGCAACGTGGAAACCTGACCTAAAATCGCGGTGTGAAATTCTGGTGTCATATGACAGCAAAATGTCACGTGTCGTCAGTTTTCCAGCTCAATTTAGCGGGAAAATACGCGGACGGACCGGCAGACGACGATGACAAGGAAAATTTCTGGCATTGGGGAGTGTGTAGCGTTCATGAGCATACACTTGATGAACAAGTTTTAGGTAATTAGTTTTTTTTCAATATATATGCTAAACTCGTGCAATGGCGTTCGCCGGAGCAAATATCATTGAGAAAAATTACAGATTTTAAGATATTTAACACCGTGTATAAAATAACGAACTCTATAAACAAAAAACTAATTGGCGACCCTACATCCTCGCAAGAAACATAGGGGACCAATCGCTAAGAATAATCAACAGAGCTGATGGAAGTACGAGCAAAAAAAAGTTATGCTTTCAATTGAAGGAAGTCCGGGGTACACCACGACGATTTAACTTATGTTGTAACATGGCGAGTCCTATGGCCTCCGCTTTATATTTCGTGAAAATTTTACTTTTTCGTTGTCTTTGTTCTACGCGTAAGAATACCGATGATTTTCAATAGAGTCTTCGTTTGAACAGAGTCAACAAACATGAGAAGCTATGTTCAATAGTCTTCGTGAACACCGCGAAAATTTGTACAATATTCGACATCACTAAATATTTGTAAGTAGATTCTAGCGCGCAGAGAAACATATTTCAGTGTTATTTTCTTTTTTTCGGATCAAAACACTGAGAGCGCGTCCTCCTATATAAAATAATTGGCTTCACATCGCCAGACAACTGAAACAGACATGTTTATTATATTCAGGTAAAATCCACCATAAAAAGGACTCTTCAGAGGATACTTTCAGACGCTTTCCCTCTAGTGAAATGTGTCGCTTCTATATCTATCGTGACACCAGCTTCAAAGCGAGCAGTAATGAGTGTTTCAGTGACATGGCAGTTAACCTTTTACTTGAAGATTCGCATACAGTGTGCCACAATTTACGTGTTGCTGATTATATACATAAACTAGGGAACTTGGTGCCTAGACAGGTGGAAAGCGTTTGCTTAAGCTGTTTATTGCGTAAAGTTTGTTTTCACAAGCATTGAAAGAAAAAGTAAAGACGTTTACAATTCCCTGTAATGCCGAATTAGAGCGCAGCTCTTGAAGAGGAGGAGGATGGGAAGGTACGGAGGGAAGGGTATGCCCCTCCTCCACATCCGCACCCTCCTCTCGTCCACTCCGGAAACTTTTCGCTAAATTTCCCGCTAAATTGAGCAGTAGAAGTTTTCCGCTATATTTCCGGGAATATTTCCGCTAAATTTCGAGGAAAGTTTTTCCGCTAAATTACGCGGAAACTTTTTTTCGCTAAATTTAGCGAGAACATTTTCCGCAAAATTTAGCGAGAACGTTTTTCCGCTAAATTTAGCGGGTAATTTTTTCAGCTAAATTTAGCGGCAAATTTTTTCCGCTATGTTTAGCCGGGAAGTTTTCCCGCTAAATTTAGCGGAGAAAGTTTTCCGCTCAATCTAGCGGGGAATTTTTTCCGCTAAATTTAGAGGAGAATTTTTTCCGCTAACTTTAAGGGAAATGTTTTCCGCTGAAGTGAGCAGGGAAATTTTGGCCGCTAAATTTAGCGGGGAAAGTTTCCGCTAATGTTAGCGGAGAATTTTTTCCGCTAAATTTAGCGGGGAAATTTACCCATAATGCAACGCCCGGTTACGTCACGTGTGACGTCATCATGGGAAACTTCCCATAATACACAACGCGTTTACGCCGACGCCGACGGCGATGCCGACGCCGACGCCGCTCAAGCCGGAAGCGGGCGCCTAAGAGCTGCGCTCTAAGAAGTACTTCTTTCACAAAACGTTACCTTCAGCGAGACCGAAGTTTTGACACATTTATGTTTTATGCGAATCACAAAAACTTCCTATAATACTTTTTTTTAGATAATATAGAAACTTACCATTTTGTTAGACCACCTGAGACTGGGTGGAAGAAACACGACGACGTCTCAAACACCGCTAACCACTTTATTCAGTGCTCCTCCTCGTCGTGTTTCTTCCACCCAGTCTCAGGTGGTCTAACAAAATGGTAAACCTACACCAGCTCGCCTGCGCCCTGTTCTTTCATAGAAACTTAGATAGATCATCTCAGTTTGCTAAACAGTGAACTGTCCAATCCTTGTGCCGCAACTCCAAGGCTTCCGGCACGTCACACTCAAGTTCTTCATACCGACTTCAACTTCCCTAGTTTTTGTCAAACACTATAGAATCTTCATAAATTTTATTCCAGATTTTGTTTTAAATAAAACGTTCTTTATCGTCTTAGAAGCCAACCTATACAATGGCATTACCTTTGCCCATTGAGTACTATCACAGTGTATGCGTTCCTCCTGCTGTGGTCCCGTCAATAAAGATATCAAAATAAATATATTGGATGAGTTAAGGATCTATTTCTTAGGGGCTTTAGCTTTGCTCAATAAATCAGAATCGGCTAATAAGCACGTTTCCAAGAAAGATTTCGTGTGCGCAGATATTCCTGGAAGAACAGGAGCTCTATCGGTTGAATCTTTCCCGAATGCTTGGCGGAGACACGAATTACGCAACCTTTTCCCGGAATTATCTTTCTGCGTATGAAATATTCGGTGCTCAACAACAAACTTTACTCGAGAATATCCTCTCCCTTGAAAACAAAGGTAGGTTTTAAAGTTTCTTTTCACTCTTTGCTTCGTTTAAATAAATGCGACCAAGGCGCATGGTACCCACATTCGAAGACTATGATGAGATGGCTTGCGGGTGATTGGTCATTTCTCGGTTCAATGTGCTGCGGTCGCATTAATTTAAAGGGCAACTCCGGTCCCTACTTTCGATTTTGGGATTATGACTGTTTTTAGTGCAATCAGCGTCCCTGAATTGCAAGGTGTAATTTTTTTTCTCGTTATTGTGCGTAGTTTTAAAGATATCGACGCATCAATGTTTTGCTTGGGGCGCGGCCAACAAAACCGAAACTAGCCGCTCGAGGCCCCGGCAACACTGGAAACAGCCGCTATGTGAACGTGACGTCAGGATCGTTCTCGTTCAACGAGTACGCAGGCCGAGCGGCACCTCCCTCTGTTGCGCTAGCCGTCTAAAGATAGGAGGTAAGCTGATTTCGTTTTAACTATGTATCCGTGGAAGTTATCCAGCATATGTAGCAAGAGTTAGTGCGTATACCCACAAGCTAGCGACGGGAAAACCCGTGAACTCGTACGGTGCCGTACTCGGCGGCCGCCGCCGTGCGTGCGCTATGCCGTACTCGTCGCTTGTATACCCAAAAGCTAGCGACTGGAAAACGAGTGAACTCGTTCGGTGCCGTACTCGGCGGCTGTCGCCGTGTGTGCGGTCTTCCGTACTCGTCGCTAGGCCTAAATTGTCATCGGAACTCCGTGGATGGAGCGGCATTGCTCTACGCCGCGCTGCCAGTGACGTACAGTACTGGGGGCCCTCTCGCTCTCGCGATGCGGGTCAGTCCCAGACACCAAGCTTTGAGGCTCTCCGGCGCGGGCCGCGGCGCCCGAACACACGTGTGCTGGGCTGTACACGTCTGTTTTTATCCTTCTTTTTCCTCGGGCACGTCAAAGCCGAAGTTCAAAGTCCACTCGTCGAACAGTGTTCACCCACACCTTCTCCAATTTCCGGTCCGTTGGAAACTTGTGATAAAGCACCTCCGTGTTGCGCAGCGGGTTGTTTGAGCAGCCCACAGCGCTACAAGTTGCACTCGGCATTTTTCGAGGAACAGCTGGGCAGTCTTGGGCGCACCGAGTTGCTCGCAAAAACGAGTCTTGGAGTCCCCACAAGCAAATAAACAAAAGGCTATACAGAAGCTACACAGGGTACAGATAAAGGCAGCGGCTAAACACGCCAATCACAAGCCGAAGTAGCGGTAGTAGCGGCTCAAAGAAGCGCACTCCGCGCACCGCCCGGACCAAAGGAAAAAAGAGAACGATACTGACGTCACGGCCCAATGTTGCTTTAGCGATGGGCAACCCGCTGGCCGCCCGCTAAGGAGCAGCGGCTCGCGGCGGGTCGCATTTTTATTATCGGCATTAGTTGAGAATGCGGCGTCCCACGGACGTAATATTTTAGCTGGGGTCGTATTTTCTGTCACTACAGCGATACCAGTAATTTATTTCATTTTGAGTTTTGGCCGGAGTTGGCCTTTAAGCGCCTTCTGTCTCTGTTTTTTTTTTTTTTTTTTGACCGAACACTTTGTATTTTTTGCACTCCTGCGCCATGCGACTTCAGTTGGCACTGCTCTGGCTGGAAATATTTTGAATGGGCAACACAACCGCATTTTGACCATCGACGCTCAGCTGCTCGCAAACTATACTAATGGTGTGACAGCAGGTATGTCCTCTCCTCTTTGTGTGTTTATTTTTAACATATTAGCTAGTTGTGTTTTTCTAGTCAATGTTTTGCGTCCTGTCTTTATTGAATGAATGTTTCATTTCCTCGATTCATATGATCATGTGTACGATCGCAGTATCTGCAGGTATATATGTCTATGCCTTAATGTTTAAATTATTACTCTTTATAACGATCCTAGGAAATTAAATAAAGGATATGAACATCACGGTTTTTAGTCGTGATTGCTTCCAAACACCTGTCTATTGAAATATTTTATTCATGAAGTATATATCTTGGTGGATTATAGTGTTGTTGTTTTGTCTCGCCACTTCCAAATTGCTTGCATCGAGTAATTTTGTAATTATTTCTGGAGTTTGTCCTTATTTGAAGCATAATCTTGAAGATGCAATACCTTTCGGGTGCTTTTTGTGATATTAGCATACACGCATGCAAAGACACTTCGCACAATGCCGTAAAAAGATCTTTATTGTTTCTAGACGCCAAAACGCCCGAAGTACAAATTATAAAGTACAATTGATACTTAAACATTGAATGTTAACTTACATTACAAACGAGAGCTGGCAGTTTCTGAGAGATATTGGAGAAACGTTTGATCCAACGGAGGATCTTAAAATATTAATGAAATAATGTTTCCCAGAATAAACATGCCAAGGTTGAAGAAATGAAAACATTGCACAAGGTTTGGCATCTTCGCCCTCACAAATGTCTTTTTTATAACCGTACTCCACAACCCTTTTCGAATGTGCGTGTGTGTGGGGAGGGGGGTGGGGCGGGATCGGTGACTGAGTATGTGAGTGCACGGCACCTTGGGGCACGGATCTGAAAGAGCATCGTACCGTCGCATCGTCGAATATAACTACTGCGTGACAGTCTTGTACGTGTTACTGAAAAAGAGAAAACGATTACAATTGCAATCACTTAATTAAAAAATGTAACTGATTACAGATAATCAATTACTGTATCACAAAAGTAATTGAAAAATTACCAGAAAGTTATTGGTTGCTGTATATTATACTTGTATAACTTATTATTCAAAAATCCAAAATGCATGCGTATGTCCAAAGTAGTAACATTTTGTTTCTTTCTGCTCATCACACCTTGTTAAGTTTCAAAAGCAGTGGTCTTTGCAATTTCATGTGACTCATCTTCCCACCTTTCCCGGTAAAGATATCTTCCTCGACTCTGAATACCCTCTCGGCGTATGCGCTTGAAGGAAGAGGGGTGTTTTAAGTGCGTAAACATTTTGAGTTCCAGTTCGTCGTTGCGCTCTGGTTTGACGGACGTTTCCGAGTTCACTAGGACGCGAAGCTCTTCACTGTTACGACCGCCTGGTGAAAGCGTTTCAGGAGGGTGCAGCAAGAAGCTGGAAAAATCGTCCGTTGACCGATTGTCTGTATTCCCGTACACGGGAAACAAGGCATCCTTGACAGCTCAGTGGTCAAAACGTCGCTGAGCGCGTTAACACAACAGTCCTCCTGGTATCTTGGTAATGTTTTGTGGTTGTTTAAGGGTCAAAAAAGTTTCTAACGTTGGTGCAACATAGACGAGTGACGCCCGGGCAGGCAACGATTTTTTTACGCAAAAAACTAAGCTCAATAAATTGAGCTATTTTGGAAACATATAATTGATTACATGTAATTGATTACAAAAAATAGTAATTGAACTACGGCGAACATTACAGCATAAAAATATGTAACCTTTAGAAACTTACATTAAAGTGTAATTGATGACAAGTAATCAGTTACTTGAACTCGTTACGTACTAGTCTGCCGCGTATTGCACTTCAAAGACGGTACAGCCGTGTACCGAATGTGCTAAATCTCTCACATACAGAATGTACCAATGTAGGCATTATCTCGCAGACCAAGGTCACGTGTCTAAGCACCCATCATACAGTTTGCTTTTTCAGAGCGCAGCTCTTAGGCGCCCGTTTCCGGGCTTCGCGGCGTCGTTGTCGGCGTAACCGCGCTGAATTTAGCGGGATAATTGACGTCACGTCACCCCAACCTCAATTCGAGTCCCCAGTAAATTCAGCGGGCAGATTCAGTTCCTCCCCAAGATTTAGCGGACAAAGTCAGTTTATTCGTTGGATTTAGCGCGAAAATTAACGTCACGTGACCTCAAGACCAATGCAATTCCACGCCCAATTTTGCAGGGAGTTGAATTGCTGTTGAGGCCACGTGACGTCATTTTTCCATTAAATCTAGCGGAGAAATTGAATTTCTTCAAAGGTGACGTGACACCAAGTCATGTGCCGTCATTTTCCCTGCTAAATTTAGCGGAGAAACTCAATTGGTGATGAGGTCACGTGGCGGAAATTTTTCAACTAGATTTAGAGGGGAAATTGTTGTAGGAGGGGAGGGTATGGAGGAGGAGGGGAAATGAGGTAGAGGAGAGCAGGAGAAGTAGAGGAGGGCACGGAGGAGGAGGAGGAGGGAGGAGGAGAGGAACGGAGCAGGGCGAGAGGCATAGCCTCCCCTCCATACCCTCGCCTTCTCCTCGAGAGCTGCGCTCTAATTTCGCTTTACAGATTTCTCAGCGTCTTTCATTCCTTATGATGCCGGCCATATACGCCTGTAAGCAGTTTACGTGGGGACAACTGATAGTCAAGATTAGAGCATGCTGAGCAGCATTAGGCTCACGGCACGGCTGTGCAGGGGTCGATTACATTATGAGTGTGGCGAATTCTCCCAGACGGATTGTATTCATAAAAGTATTCTTTTGATGTGTTAACAAGAAATATAGAAATATGTTCAAACATTGAGGGAATATTGGTTATCACATCCTAGTTTGTCTAAGCTATGGCGCACATATTCATTCTTATATCAGCAAATTTCCAGAAGCGGCCAAATACCAGCGAATTAGGCGGAGCTTCTTTTTTAATGGCCCACATGCAGAGCGCTGGGTATCAACGATCACCAACCACACGGCTTCAATGTACGGCGGCGGAGACCGGGTCCTGGCCGACAAGGCGGCTTTGAGCTTCATTTCCTATTTGCTAACGGAGCTGGATCCCCCCAACTGCAACTGCTGCTGGCGTGGTCTCTACTCCGACGCCTGGTTACGTATGCCGACGGCCAGTTCTTTGCGTTCCAAACCGTGGACCCAACTCTCCCGTGCGTCGCCAGGGTTTCGGCTATCATGCAGCCAGCACTTTGGGCCTCCTACTTTTTAAACGGTGTGTTTTTATTTTAGTGTAAAATTTCATTCTTCTTTAGGCTAACTCAGAGTACGGCACTGTTCGTCCCGAGCGTCACGGGGTACAGTGCAAGGTACTTGAGCTGACCACCTGCCGAATACCTGTGGCACAAACCCACCGCGCGTCTTCGCACACTTCGCCAAGCACTTAGGCCGCGAACTAAGTGCGCGTCTTCAAACGGGAAGCGGAACAAATGGTCCCGGAATAAATTGACCCCGAACAAATGGTCCCGGAACTAATTATCCCAAGTACAAACTAGAAAAATATGGTCCCAGATAAATATCGCCAATGTGGCTTCTGCGTTTTCGGATAAATTCGATAAAATCCAATAACACTCGCCGGTAAACATTATACGGTTTCCAATTTATAAGAAAAGCTCCGAAATTAGAGGCTGACGGTTGCACGAACTCCATCAGTTTTTATATTTTTCTGAGAAGCTCAGAAATGTTTTGCGCTATGGAAACCTAATGCACCTATAGAGGCATCGAGGTCCGCTCGTTATGTGTATTACCACCGCAAGTCATGGCGAGATGGAAGTAATTCGAGTTTCATGGCTTCAACAGGGGAGGGACCCACTTTATCGAATGACGTTTTAGCGAACGCCCACGTTTCACCGTATGACACTTTAGCGAATAGTGGGCCGCCGCGAAGTGGCGTTTACGCGTGGGCCAAGTGCGTTAACATTGTCGTAATGAGCCGCCGCAGACTCCTCGCCCCGAAGAGGCTTAAGCGCAGCGTGGGGGGGGGGGGGGGGGGGTTAACACGCGCCTTTGCTGTTCGCTAAAACGTCGATTCGCTCGAATTTCATTGTTCTCTAAAACGTCATTTGCTCATGTGTTCTGTAATGTGGACCCGCTTGAACAATATGGCTAGGGGTACTCATTTTTCGTTTCAAAAATGCTTCGTTCGAAAATATTGTGACGATTTTGAATAAAATTAAGTTCAATACCCGGCCACTTCCCTCGAAGTAACCGACCTCAAAATATAGACGAGATCCTTCATTCCACCAGGAAATCACGGATTGCATAACAGATGAAGTATATTGCATGGTATGTCTTAGTTTCAAAACAATCTTCTTACGGGTCCATTTTTTCCTTCCTTGGACTTGGGACCATCAGTTTCGAGACCATATGTTCTGGGACCATTATTTCCAGGACCCTTAGTTCCGGGACCATTAGTTCCGGGACCATTAGTTCCTGCAGCCTCTTCAAACCCGTCGCCAAACACTTGGGCCAGGAAACAACAGCACGCCTCAGCACGCGTCGCCAAACAATCAACTGCGCGTCTTCCCACGCGTCGTGTGTCAACACATTATGAATCATTCCACACAAGCCACCTTTGCCTTCGCCCTGATCTGTGCATATACATCGTGTCGTGTGCTTGTGTTTTGGGACTCTACTAGAAACATTGATAAAACGAGTACGAGAAGACGCTTTGCAACAACTTGGCGGAGTGGGCCAGGATGCAGCGAGTGTCAGCGTCCGCTGCGTTCCTCGTAAGACGCAATTCTGTAGATGATGCTAGGCCGATAAATTGAAGTATGGGCCAAAATTTGTAATTTTCGTGCTTTCTCACGTGCGTGCAACTGTAATGTCGGAAACTACTGTCATCTGTCAGTTTTGTGTTTGTTTGTTCTTTGTGCCTAAGAGTACATATATATGCTCGGATAACATTCCCGCCGTTCTGCATGTTATAAACCTGTAAAATATGTTATAAATATGTAATTTGTCTAGTCATTAGTTTGAAGAGCACAGGGCGCTGGGCATCAGTTTCATTTAAGCTCTACAACTGAAATAGCAATACCGGGTTTGTGCTTTATGTCTTGCCTGCGAAGTGCTTACGGACTAATTCCTGACGTCCGCAGCCTCCGAGCACAAACTTCAAAGCCACCTGGAGTTGTTAATTAACACCTGAGCTCGTGCATCAAATATCTATTATATAAAATTCTAATAAATGAGATTCACGGACTGAACACAATTCTTGCGTAATTGCTCCACTTGATCTTTTCTTCTGAAATGCGTTGGCACATAGGCGGGTACGTGAAATCAGTGCGTGGACAAAAAGCGCCGATCTTTTAAGAATCTCTGGTGCGCAGTATCTGCTCAAGGCATTCATTGCTCATCCAGCGACGTTACTTAACACACACTGCATCATGTGGTGCAAGAAGGCGTGACCACTTGTTATGACTGCAAGATGCTGAAGTCAAGAAGGCGCGACAACTTGTTATGACTGCAAGATGCTGAAGTCAAAAATGGGCTGTCTTGTTGAGATGATTTCTGAGACTGGCGCTTCGAAGGAAAAGTTAATGCACGACCTATAATAAAATATCAAGAACTCGTTCTATGTATAGTCGGAGAGACACTTGGGACATGGTTCTATTTTTAGAGCAGTCGCGGTAGTCAGTCGAGACATTTGGAGCATAGCTCCTGAACCTGGAGGCTACTATAGCCCCAAGTAAAGTTAATGGACGGCAAACAATACGCTAGAGACACACACCATATAAAAACGGCACTTATTTAAAATAAACTATATTGTGATTAATTAAAGTAAAAAAGAAATCGGCGTCATTTTTACACATGTTAATGTCAAACCGCACAAAATAAAAGAAACATTTTTTTTTTACAAATAAAATTTGATATAGGGTCATTCCACGTCAGTTCATGCAATGACGGTCCGGGTCATAACTTAGATATTTTTGTTAAAAATATATATGAAAGCCATATTCTTGAGAGGAACATTCAGCTATTTATGAACGCCGTAACAATTTTTTTCGCTGAGATATAAAATAGAGAAGCTCGAGGCGTGGAAATTGAGAAGATTTGACGATGCTATTGTGCACAGTCATTTTCTCATCCAAGCTTTCCCGTGACCATAAATGTTTTAACACATTTTACGAAAGATATACAACAGATACACAAAAAAAGTAAAAATATCCATAAAATATTTCTATGCAAACAAAAAAATCAAACATGGCATAAAAACGTGTTTTAGAGACATTCACAATTTTTTTGCAAATAAACTATATTTTATAATACTTCAAAAAACATATCAAAATGATCGTATTTAAATTATCTTCACGAATATACAAAGATAATATGCCCACCCTTAATTGTCTTCTTGTTATTAACGCGGAAATGCGGCTGATTTCTCAAAATGTGGCAAGATTGGGCGTCGATATTTCAAAAACTCCATCTTTTATTTTTTTTAAACTCCCTTGGCACTTTACAGTGACTTTAGCTAACCTGTGATGGCAAAACATTGAGTAACATATGACCTCCGAACGGGAAAAGCTGCGACAAACCTTCACTCGGAGCGAGCCGACGTCTCGTTATAGCGGCTTTGCCGCATAACTTCGCCTTCATGGAAGCGTCAAAAGCTGGAAAGCGGGACCCTATTGTAGAGAGTGGAAGGTCTTGCTATTCCGAGAATTTCTTTATCGTTGTGTGACCATAACCCCCTCCCTCCCTCCCCCCTCCCCCCCCCCCCCCCCCCCCCCGCCCTGCCCTCTTCTTCCCACCCCTTATCACGAACAAGAAACGCCTGCGAACGCCACTGCTGGTGGCAGTTACGAATCGTAAGTATATCACATTACCTTAAAACCCAAAGCTAAATACGTGAAAAGTCAGTCACTGCAAAATAAGGTGACAGTAGTTGTACACGGAAACATCCACGTCAGTTGTTCAGGAAGCATTGCAACCTAAACCCTGAGACGAGGAAAAACAAAAATAACGGACAGTGCGAAACGGAATTTTAAATGCAGCTGATCTTATTCATAAGAAGAACGGCAATAAATGCATGTCCACACAATAGAAAAAAATAAAGAAGATAAAGACATGCGACCGCAAAGACTTGACCGAACCTAGCCAAACAAACTAAATCACTCCAAGGTTAAGGACAGCAACGGGAACGGGCAGATATCCCAAGGACCTAAACAGATGAGTTTCGCCACGCTATGTTCACCGACCGAGACCGAACCCCTAACCCCCTCTTCCATTTTACTGCCTAACCTCCCTTCCCAACACACACACACACACAAACTACAATCCAGCACCAAAAACCCCGAAAACATTCCCATAAAAAAGCTTTCACAGGGAGATAAAAAATTTTTTAGAAAGACTGCTGACTATCGCTATGTTTACAGGAGACTCTGTGTCTTTGGTGCTCAATAAGTGGAACTACAAACAAACAACACCAGCTTAACCATGCGCGACGCACAGATTATATCTACAAGGGAAGACAGAAGCTGATAACCACGAGGACATTTTCTTTCGGAACTCTGACCGGATATTCGGAGCCGGGAGAGGGGAATTCAGAACCTCTCAAATACGCGTTTGCGAGGACGTTTCAAGTTCTGTCATTTACGAAGCGAGTAAAGCGCCGTTCACACTCTTGCGACGCTTGCGACCGAGTGCAACCGAGAGAAACCAGACCGTTTTTTAGGACCGGATGCGCTATACAGCGGAGCTGGTCCTAAGAGATCGCAAGAGGCTTAAAAACCGGTCTGGTCTCTCTCGGTCGTACTCGGTCGCACTCGGTCGCAAGAGTGTGAACGGGCCTTAAGAGTCTAGTGTTAGATCGAACAGCCATGGCCCAACAATTCAGCACCGTGCGATTTTTCTGTGTGGACTATCTATGGAGACACAAGAAGAAAATGTATAGCGATAAGCACCTCGTATCGGTAGGGAGACTCAACAAAGTGCGGTCGGAAAAGCTACTGGCTCCACGGACAGTGAATGAATCTGACCTTTTATGCCAACATTGCTACAAATACCTCCAGAATGAGATTGATTCTCCTCACAACGTGAGTACATCAAGCTCTTCTTTCCGGGACTTTGATGAAATTCTGGCTGAAGTGAGTCAAGACTTGTGTGCTGCTAGTCCGTCGGTAACTCCATTGAAACCACGTAAAACAATTTAAAAAAAGGCGCGATGCATATTTGAAGAAAAAACAAGCTCAAGTGAGTTCTTCCATTAGAAGAAAGCTGTCAAGCGTTTATGTCATGAATACCGGCGAACACAGTTGTGAACACTGCGCGGAGTGGTTTGACGCGTTCCGCGAAGCGCTGAAGGCATCCAGTTCCCACCAGGAACGCAATCGATTGTACACGCGTCTGCCACCAAGCATCTCAAAAAGATATATTGCGTCTGGTGCCAGAAGCGACTACCTACATGATTGATCAAACAAGAAAACTGTACCGTAAAGGTGGTGTATGGGCAACCTCTGATCCCTACATGGGGAAAAAGGAGAATGCCGAAGAAATGAGGGTAGCACTAGAGTACTACACACGCGACGTCCTCGCATGCTCTGTTCAAAGCCCCAACAAAAAGGACGTCCTCAAAGCCACGATCAACGACAACAAGACCAAAGTCATAAAAAGGTTCGTGACCCACTCTATTAAGGAAGCTTACCAGCTGTTTAGGAAGGACCATCCCCATCGAGAACTAGGCATCTCTAAATTTTATTCCCTACGACCAAAATGGGTAAAAAAGTGTCCGGAGCATGAGGTGTGCGCATGCATATATTGCGTCAATTTTCAGTTGCTTTTAACGGCAATACCAAATGCCTCACAGAAGACATTTAATGAAGACGACTTCAAGCGCATCTACCTCTGCAGCGCTCCACAGAACGCTTGCTTCCTGCGCCGTTGCGAAAAGTGTCCAAAAATGCATAGCATCTCGCTGCAGTCGCTCCATCTCGACGAAGACGAAGAGATCTGTTTCACGTTATGGAAGGCCGGCGAACTCGTCAAAAAGGTTATGGACACTTCCGCATCCTAGGGGTACTGAAGTCATGGAGCGAAAAGTATATGAGGCATTCTTACATCCGTGACCTTCAACGAAGCCTGATACGTGACACAAGAACCACCTTACCACCCAAGGCAGTGATGTTCCACTTCGATTTTGCAGAAAATTGGACAGTAATCTTCCCAACCGAAGTGGAGAGTTTTCATTGGAAAAAAACTCAAGTGTCTCTCTTCAGATGTGTGGTCACGTCCACGCAAGGCACGCAAAGCTTTGCCGTTGTCAGCGATGACACGACACATGACACAGCTCACGCTCTTCTAGCCACAGAGGCCATAGAAGAGTATGTTGATGAACATTACCCAGTCTTTTCTGAAATAATTTTCGTATCAGATGGAGCGGCGGCGCATTTCAAGAACCGCTTCCAATTGCACGAATTGTCTCGGAAGCCGTACTCTTCAGCAAGATGGATCTTTTCAGCCACTGGACACGGAAAAAGCGCTTGTGATGGTGTAGGTGGTGTTCTTAAACACCACGCAACGCTCACCAACTTGAGATCTTCGCTCAACCCAACGATTGTCACCGCTAAAGACTTTGTGGAAGTGCTGCGTGAAGAAGTAACAAACGTCTGCATGTTCCACCTGTCTGTGGAACGGGTTCGAGAGTTTCGTGCGGTGAAGCAAGTAAAGTGGACCACCATAAAACCTGTGAGAGGAATCCAGGCATCTCATCTGTGGAAGTCATCATATGCCGAGAGGCCGGATGTATACATGGCCACTTGTGCAACTGAGCGTTTTAAGCTTGTGTATGCACAGTTAGCGAATTTGCAGAGTGGGGCCGTTTTGTTTTTGTGAATTGTAAGCTAAGTAATGGTATTCCAGCTCAAAGTCCGTTTTCGTGTCAGTTATGCTCACCCCTTCTGAAAAAAAGAATTTGAAAAATATAAAATAATGCCAGAACTAACGCTCAAAATGTTTGGTGCTGTGCGGCAAAGCCGCTATGAAGAAGACGTCGACTCGCTCCGAGTGAAGGTTTGTCGTAGCTTTTCCTCGTTTGGAGGTCATATGTTACTCAATGTTTTGCTATCACAAGTTAGTTCAAGTCACTGCAAAGTGCACAAGGGGAGTTTAAAAGAAATAAAAGATGGAGTTTTTGAAATATCAACGCCCAATCTTGCCACTTTTTGAAAAATCAGCCGCATTTCCGCGTTAATAACAAGAAGACAATTAAAGGTGGGTATATCATCTTTATATATTCGTAAAGATAATTTAAATACGATCATTTTGATATGTTTTGTAAAGTATTATAAAACACAGTTTATTTGCAAAAAAATGTGAATATGTCTCTAAAACGCGTTTTTATGCCATGTTTGATTTTTTTGTTTGCATAGAAATATTTTATTGATATTTTTATTTGTTGTATATGTGTTGTATATCTTTGGTAAAACGTATTAAAAAAGTTATGGTGACGTGAAAGCTTCGATGAGGAAATGACGACTATGCAAAATAGCATCGTGAAATCTTCTCAATTTCCACGCCTCGAGGTTCTCTATTTTATATCTCAGCGAAAATAATTGTTACGGCGTTCATATATAGCTGAATGTTCCTCCCAATAATATGGCTTTCATATACATTTTTAACAAAAATATCTAAATTATGACCCGGACCATCATTGCATGAACTGACGTGGAATCACCCTGTAGAGATTCGCAACCCCAGCCGGCCGCTCGCCTCTCTCACGGACGAACAAAGAACCAAAGAAGCGGGGACGGCGGCGGAGACGGTGGCAGGGACTGTTGACCTTTCTGCAGCTGTTGCGTGGAGAGAATTCGTTCATCATGCAGGTTTCAGGAAGCGAGTGCGTTAGAATAGGATTTATTAAAGTCCGGTTAGTAACAGCATTGCCCTAAGGGGCCGGGATGTCCCTCACCTGCGGTTACGCTAAGCTAAAACCTTTTATGAGTAACCGTGGCGCAGGTTCATCACGTGTTGCAATTCACTAAAACCAGACACGGTGCGTAGTGAGCTGTGACCACAGAGAGACATCAATACTCTGAACGCTGCTCTACAGGAGCTTCACGTTCACTCCGCGTGGCTCTCGTTTTAGAGCACGGCTGACAAGGCTCGGTGCAAACGCCACGATATTTTCATCACCCACAAAAACAGTTTGCCACACACAATGACGTGACCAGCGCCCAAAACGCGCTCGCCCTGCAGAAAACCTCTCCAATTATTTAATGTTTCGCCAACCTAAAAAATAAAACAAACCAAAAAATGCTCGTTTTGCTACCACGCGTAAACAACTTCGTCATCTGTAGTATGCTCCTGTCCTGACCAGATCGCATTTGTTGCCAAAATAAAAAAAAATCTATTTAAACATACGGACAAGTGTCAGCGAGTATGAAATATCTAGCCCCTTCTCTTCCGCCGTCTTGGGACTAGCGCCCAGTCATCAATAACGCATTGGGGTTGGGAATAGCCTCGTGACTTTGGGTGCTCTCACTTCGTGTCACTCTAACCCCTACCGCTGCCGACGCCAAGCTCCCATGGTGCTAATCAAGGAGGACCAAAATTGCATCCTCGTGGTTATCGTCGTCTTTGTGCGTTCGCTATCCCCAGACGTGCCAATCCCTCACAGTGAATTCCCCCGATCCTACCATCGCCTGACACTGTGCGGGTGCTTGTTTTCGTAGCGGGACTGGCATAACCCTAGCGTCCTACGTCAACTATATGGCTCGATCTGGCTTGACTTCTTCCTTGGCACGTGTTAGAAAATACCGTTGAAACTAACACAGGAAACTCAACCAAAAACGCATAGGACAGAAGTCGTGATATATCTTGGCGAGGAGTGGTGAACTAGGTGTCGAAAATTAAATTTATACCATCATATGCTCCACTGTCTTCTTCCCTTACTATCTTAAATCGTTAAAAAAATACATAGCTGCCGATTAAAATTGAGAAACCTTTGGTTATGGCACTTTTGTATTAATTGATCTGTTTAAGAAAGTTCATACCCAAATCAGTAAACTTTGTTTTCATATGGACCCTGTGTAGTTAAATGCCTATTTCAGGCATTAGTCATTATTTTAGTTATTTTACAATTTATATGTTAGGGCAACATCAAGTCGTTATTATTGGCTAAAATATAACTATATTGGGATATTCATCTCCTTAAAGGTGAGATCGGCTTCAAGTGGCTTATATTGGTTTTGGGAACTATTCTTGATCATATCAGTTTCACTCGGAGAGGAATAACTATTAGCGGCTATTATTCACACTTCCGAGGCATTGGTGTTTCAGGGTGGAATGAACTTCAAGTGGATATTATTGGCTATTGGAATATATTCTTGATCAGATTGGCTTGAAATGGCCATACAGGATTCTCAGTTGCTTTATTTACATTTTATGCAATTGGCGTGTCCATAGATTTGATTGACTTTATTTGACAATTATTGGCTATAGGCATCTGTTATTGACCTGGTTCACTCGAATTGGCAAGAAATGGCTATTAGTACTGACTAGTCACAATATTCTGCTATTTCTATACATATAAATGAAAATGGCTTCAGGTGGTTATTGTTGGCAGTACCATCTCGTCGTAACAAAATCGCCTTTAATCGCTTCGGAATGAAGATTAGATTATTAGTGACATAGTATTCATGAAGTTTTGATTATCAATGGATTCAAGTAGCTAATACTGGCTTTGAGCAGTTCTTGGCCAAATCGGTTTGAAATGGCTATACCTGTCTATCAGCAACTATTATTGGCAATTTCTGCAATTTGAGTGTGTATGGATTTGATTGACTTCAACTGGCTTTTATTGGCTATAGGCATCTATTCTTGACTTGGTTGGATTGAACTTTTTATTATTTACTATAGGCATCTATTCTTGACCTGATCGACTTCAATTGGCTACAAATGGCTATAAGTGTTTAGCATTGATAATTATTAGTTATTTCTGTGTCTACAAACATGAACGGCTTCATGTTATTCTTTTTAGCTATTGGCATATATTTTTCATCGGATTAGCTTTAAATGGTTACGAATGGCTATTCGGCAATATAGTTTACAATTCTGTGCTATTCAGTCTTTAAGGATGAAAATAACTTCTAATGGCTATTATTGGCTGTAAGCATCTATTTTTATTAGATTGGCTTGAAATGGATTTACATGGCTATCAGCAACTGTTATTTACAATTTATGCAATTGGAGCATGTATAGATTTGAATGACTTCAACTGGATATTATTGGCCATAGCCATCTATTCTTGATTTGGTTGGCTATAATTGGCTATTATTGACTATAAGGTTCTATTCTTGACCTGGTTGGCTTGAGATGGCTACAAATGGCGATAAGTGACTAGTATTGATAATAATTCGCTATTTCGGTTTCTACAAACATGAATGGCTTCATCTGGCTCTTTTCGGCTATTGCCATCTATTTTTCGCCAGATTGGCTTCAAATGGCCAAGAATGGCTATTCGTGATTATAGTTCACAATTCTGTGCTATTTCGGTATTTGTGGACGAAAATGACTTTAAATGGCTAATATTGGCTATAAGCATCTATTTTTATTTAGATTGGCTTGATATGGCTATACATGGCTATCAGCAACTATTATTTACAATTTATACAATTGGAGCATGCATAGATTTCAACGACTTCAACTGGATATTATTGGCTATAACACCTATCCTTCACATGGTTGGCTTGGATTGGCTATTATAGACAATAAGCATCTGTTTTTGACCTGTTAGCTTGAATTGGCTAAAAATGGCTATAAGTAACTAGTATTTATAGTTACAAGCTATTTTTTGTCAACGAACTGAAATGGCTTCATGCGGCTATTTTTGACTATTATCATCTATTTCTACCAGGTTGGTTTCAGATGGCTACGAATGGCTCTTCGCAAATGTAGTTCACAATTCTGTGCTATTTCAGTGTTTGTGGATGAAAATGTCGGCCGGTGGCTTTTATTGGCTATACACGAACTCAGCTCTGTGACGTCACGGCGTGGTGGTGGCGCGTCGGTCGCACTTCCGGTCTGCGCTGTGGGCAGAAGTCCCCATGCCAGAAGTGTATTCTTGCGTTGTTTTGAAAGGAACCAGAGAAAAACCTGCCTTCTCGTCAAAACGCCGCGACTGGGGCCGTACCAAAAGCGTCAAGAAAGGTTTGAAGGTCAGTTTTCACGTGCTCGGTTCGTCCGAGAATCTGGATATGTGCCGTAAAAAGGGAAAAGCAGACGCCGTCGGACAATGATTGCTTGGGCGGGAAGCACTTTGGGTTGAATTCACGGATATTTGTGGTCATCAAATTTATTTGTTTTGTTCCAACATGAACGCCAGAAAACCGTCAAGTTGTGCGGACCACCTGCAGACTACGTTCAGTGCATCTTCAAGTTCAAACGGCCACCTGATAGTTCGAACTGTCGTCTGCTCTTTCAAACGTTTTGTCGTCTGCTCTCTTAGACGACGCCGGCCCGTAGACCAAATGTTGGCCCGGTACTTGCGATAAGAAGTAAGTGCAGGCGTCAAAAGACTGAAGTTTGAAGGTTGGTAAGCAGGCTCAATATAAACAGTAGATACAAGGAGATGTTGATCATTATTACCAGTGACCATCACCGACTTGTTATGCCTAATTCACTTGTTCCGATTCTGTTTGCGATTTTCAGTATCGACGTCGACCATCTCAGCTACGGTTCACGCTTTTGCAGCCCGAACGGCGTCGCGACTGAAAATTGCGAGCGAAATCTCCTCATCCGAATCGGGCTTTAGCGTACATACTGCGGCGTCCACACGAAATGAATCGCCACATGTCGAATTATTCACGCGAAGTTTTGCGGTGTAACGAGCCTCGGTATTTTCGCTGACGCCGCTTAAGATAGTCTGACATCGCCAGGAAGACGTAGAATCAACAATTGGATCGCAAAAAAGGGCAGGGGGACACACACCGACGCCGACAACATCGCAGTTCAATTGTTTGTTTGTGGGCGACGGCGAGCTTCTTGCCTACACCCCCATCGCGCATGCGCGGCGCCGGTGGCGTTCGCTAGAGGCGCTCCGGTTTGTTTGCAAACATGAGTTGGTGTATAAGCATTGATTTTTATTTCGATTTTCTTAAAATGGCTATATATGTCTATTAGAACTAGTAATGATAATTATAAGCTGTTTCTATGTTTATGACTTCGAATGATTCCCAGTGGCTGTTGTTGGCTAGTAGCATGTAGCCGGCAGTATGTCCCGCGTCGCCACCAACAAAGACGACGACGCAACTTATTCGCACAAGCGCGACAGCACGTGAATTAAACAGTACGTTTTCGCCTAAGCTCGGGGTCGTTCGCACCATTTCTTTCATACTCAACAAAGAACGCACTGCATAGCATACATTTTATACCAGATTGGCTTTAAGTGGCTTGCAATGGCTATTTGTGAGGATAATTGAAAATTTTGCACTATTTCAGTGTTTGTGATGAGTATGGCTTTAAGTAGCTATTTTGGCTTAAACATCGTTGGATCTTTGGATCTATTCTTAATGAATTTGGCTGAAATTGCTTCAAACTGGCTATTAGTGACTAATACTGACAATGATATGCTATTTGAATCGCATTAAATACAATTCAAGTGGCTATTATTGACCTTTGGCTGCTGCTCCTTGCCAGATCGGCTTGAAATGGCTATTTGTACCTTTAATTTGATTATTATTGCCTTTTTTCAGATGGTTTGTTTACTGATTTGGTTTACTTCAACTGGCTATGATTGGCCATAAGCAACTATTTCTGACATGGCTGATGTGAATTGGCTACAAAAGACCCTTGGTGCTTATTAGCCGCAACGTTCTGCTATTCCATACTTATGTCAGAGATCAGGCTTCAAATGACAATTCTTTGCTTTAGCAAACATTATGATCAAAATCAGCATAAAATGTTCCAGAATGAACATTAGTGGCTATCATTGACAATACTTGGTACCAATGCCTGCAAATAGTCATTGCTAGACATTTGAAGTCAATGTCATAAAAATCAGGTGCGATAGCCAACAACAGCCATTTGAAGTCATTCCCATTTATAAACAAAGAAATAGCATATATTCATCAATATTAATCACTAATAGCCTATGCAGTCATTTCAAACCGATCTAATTAAAATATAGATGATCATAGCCAATAACAGCCGCTTGAGGCCACTGTCAAGCATAAACACTGATGTAGCATATGTTTAATTATACCTACCAGTAGCCATTGGTAACCATTTGGAGCCAATCTAAGGGAAAAAAGAGATGCTAATGGCTAACATTGCCCAATTGAAGCCATCCCATTTCGTAAACACAGAAATAGCTCATAATGATCAATACCTGCCACTAATAGCAATTTATAACCATTTCAGTTGCCAATCTAATAAAAATACATGCTTATTGCCAATAATAGCAACTTGAAGACATTCCCATACATAAACGCTGAAATAGCACAGAATTGTCAATTGTACTCACTAATAGCCATTGCTAGCCGCTTAAAGCCATTCCAGTTTGTAAACACCAAATAGCCCATAATTACGAACACTAGTCACTGATAGCCATGTGTACCCATTTCAAGCGAATGTAATAAAAATAAATGAGTATAGCAAATAATAGCCACATGTAACCATTTTCATTCATAAGCGCAACAATTACACAGAATTGTCAATTATACTTGCTAATTGCCATTGCTAGCCACTTGAAGCCAATCTGCTCATAAATAGATAATAATAGCCAACAATAGCCACTAAAAGCCATTCCCGTTAGTAAATACTAAAATTGCTCGTAACTTTCAAGACTTGCCACTAATAGCCATTTGCAGCTATTTCTAGCCAATATAATAAAGAATAAATGCTTATAGCCAATAAAAGCTAAGTGTAGCCAGTTTCGTCTAGAAACACTGGAATAGCACAGAATTGCATTTATACTCGCTAACAGCCATTGGAACCATTTGAAGCCAATCTGGTCACAAATAGGTGCTAATAGCCAACAATAGCCACTAAAAGCTATTCCAGTTAATAAACACAACAATTGCTTATAAATATCAACACTAGTGACTACTAACCATTTGTAGCCATTTTGAGCCAATATAATAAAGAATAAATGCCTATAGCCAGTAATAGCCAATTGTAGCCAGTTTCACCCGTAAACACTGAAATAGCACAGAATTTTCAATTATACTCGCTAATAGCCATTGCTAGCAATTTGAAGCCATTCAGGTCAGAAATAGATGCTAATAGCCAACAATAGCCACTAATGCCATTCCAGTTAGTAAACACAAAAATCGCCTGTAACTATCAACAATAGTCTCTAATGGCCATTTGTAGCCGTTTCAAGCCAATGTAATAAAGAATAAAGGTTTATAGCCAATATTAGCCACTTGTAGGCAGTTTCATCCATAAACACTGAAACAGCACAGAATTCTCAATTATACTATCCAAAGCCCTTGCTAGCCATTTGAAGCAAATCTGGTGAGAAATAGATGCTAATAGCCAACAATAACCACTAAAAGCCATTCCAGTTAGTAAACACAAAAATCACTCATAACTAACAACACTAGTCACTAATACCCATTTGGAGTCATTTCAAGCCACTCTAATCAAGTATAAATGCTTATAGCAAAAATAGTCACTCATAGCCTGTTTTATCCATAAACACTGAAATTGCAGAGCATTGTTTACACACGTTAATAGCCATTGCTCTCCATTTGACCCAATCTGGTCAAAAATAGACGCTAATAGCCAACAATAGCCACTTAAAGCCATTCCAGGAAGGAGGATGGAAGGGTAGGACAGGGCATGACGTCAGCCGCGTAGCCTCCACAAGCCATGCTCCCTTGACGCCTCGCCTCTTTCTCATTTTCCTCCTTACCCTCCTCAGTTATCAGGCCAACGTGACCACATCACGTGACCGTAGCTATACTTCGTTTCAGCTTCCGTCCGAGCGCAGCCAAAGGCTCAGGGACGGTTTGGAACATCGAGAAGAGCATTCCTAGGCACCACAAAATAGTCCGCAAAAGTTTTTTTTTTTTTTAATAACTGTTTTGTGCGTAAACAATGCACAATGTTCCAGATGTATACTGCTGAGAACAAGTTGAAACTAAAGGAATTAAATACCTGAAGTTGGTTTTTATTAATATATGGAAATGCATGTGGTTTGGTGAAAACACGTACATCCGCTGGCAACACGGCTGCAGCGCTCGGTTTTTCTGTGTGACTGCGTTCCCGTAATGGCCGAATCATGTGCTTCGCTGCTTTCCACACCGAGTCGCTTCAAGACGTCATTTCGCAAAGGCACGTTTGGGCGTCAGGCGCGAGAGGTGGTGATGAATGCCTACTTTCAAATTCCGCGTCGTACCGCGAATGCGTTGTAAACAAGAAAAGCATCCGGGCCACTACAATTCACTGATACGCGGCGAAATCAGGGCACCCCTTTACCTGCCGGTCACATTGAACGCCAAAAAGCTGATGGAAAGGACAGCACCTCGAGCAGTGGTCTATCCAGACAATACAGGAAAACATCAACGGCCGGGTCATCGGGCACTTTGCAGTGTGTACTTACATCTCGAAACATTGCCGAGATGCCGAACAAGTGGAAAGCTCGGACACCGACGCCAGCGGCCAGCCTACGTACAGACATCCCTGTGACTAAATTTCAGAACGTGAAAGGACATTTGTTAAACCTACATGTAGCAGACGATACCGTTGTTACACCCGTAGCAGACGAAATACTCTGCGAGCGCGGGCGGCGTGGACGACCAGCGGCGCGGACGACCAGCGGCGCAGCGGAGTGATACAAAAGTGCAGGCGAGATAGCGTGACCTATTGCCGGCCTGTGATTGGCTCCAGCCACACGTAGCTTTGGCTGCGCCCGGACGCAAGCTGAACCAAAGTATAGCCTTCGTCTAGCCTTCGATCTGATAAAACCTACCGGACGGAGCGCGCGCAAGCCTGCAAGGAATCCTTCTACAATCAACCATCCATCTCACACGTGACATGTCACGCGCACAAATTGCAAGAGAGATCTACAGTCACGTTGGCCACACCATCGTTTAAGCTTTTTATGACTAGGCTTCAGCAATATTACAACGTGCCCCCTCCTAGTACTTATAACCTCCTTGCATTCCAGTAAGCACAAAAATCGCTCAAAACTATCAACACGAGTCACAAATAGCCATTTGTAGCCATATGAAACCATCGTGATAAAAATAAATGATTATAGCAAGTAATAGTCACTTGTGGCCATTTTCATTTCTAAACACTGAAATAGCACAGAATTGTCAATTATATAAATAGCCATTGCTAGTCATTTAAGGCCAATCTGGTCAGAAATAGATGCTAATAGCCAACAATAGCCACTTAAAGTCATTCCAGTTAGTAAACACAAAAATCGCCCATAACTATCAACACTAATCACTAATAGCCATTTGTAGCCATTTCAATTAAAGTTATCTAAAATTTTATGCATAATCCAGTAATAGCCGCTTGAAGCCACACTTACTTTTAACCACCGAAATAGCACAGAATTGTTTCTGTGCTATTTCGTCATCTCATCAATATCCATCAGTAACCATTTCAAGTCAGTCTGGTCAAAAAAATTGACCGCATTTCCACGTGGTGAATGATGTTGATTGGGGCGAAGCTCTGGTGGTGCTTGTCTGCGTAGACGCTGAGCCGCAGCATGCGGAGTCTTTCGTTCGTTTTCATCCATGTCAGAAAGAGAATGTATGGTATGGAACGTGGTTATATACGCATTTGAGCATTTGACTGCAGCGCCCTCTCGTCTATAAACGTTGAGCCAATGCATGCAAAGTTTAACGCGATTATATACGCATTTGACCGCCGCGACCTCTCCTGTATAGACGTTGAGCGGCTACATGCAACGTTTCATCCATGACATCCCCAGCTCTTTAGTTACTACCACATCTCAGAGTACCCTACTCGTCCCGCAGTCATGGCCGAGTGGTTAAGGCGATGGATTATAAATCCACTGGAGTCTCCCCGCACAGGTCCGAATCCTGTCGACTGTGCAAACAAATTTTGTTTTATCTTTTTTTTTTTACACGAGCACGTGAGCACGTGCTCACGTGCTCACGTGCTCCTGAGCACGTGAGCTCACTAGCAGGAGCATGAGCACCGGACGCCGGACCTACGGACCTACAGACGGACCTACGGACATGGCCAGCCCCTAAAGAGCTTCGCCCCTAAAATAAATAAAAATAGCTAACATTATCCACTTGATGCCGTTCCATTTCGTAAAAATAAAAATAGCTCAATCAACAAATTTGTTGTGTGTATGTTTATACAGCCGGAAGTTAGTCTGCCTCAGTGAGCGTCTGGTGTCTCAGCTGTAGTTGATCAATTTAGCTATTGCGGTACAACCGCTAGCCTGGGGGCTTTAACTTGCACCACGCAGTAGTAATACACGACCGCACGCCGGTATGATGCTCATCCAGATCGAAGCGGGCAGGGTGGGGATTGAACCCGGGATCCCTGGGTTCTGCAGCGCGAGCTTTCGCTCCACGTACTCCGAGCTGGTGTGCGCTAGATCCCTCGGCCACCGATCCACCATAATATGGTAATATTATAATAATAATATAATATTAAAATAATATAATATAATATTGCTCAATCAATAGTTTGCTATAAATAGCCATTTGCAGCCATTTGAAGTCGATCTAATCAAAAATAGGTGCTTAGAGCCAATATTAGCCACTTGAAACCATTCTCATTGATTAACACTCAATCAGCAGATAATTTCTATTTTACTGACTAATAGCCTTTACTAGCCATTGAGCCAATCTGGTCAGAAATATATTCGAATAGCTAACAATAGCCATCCGAGGTCATTCCAGTTTATAAACAAAAATAGCTCACAGTTTTCATAACTCATTATTAATATGTGTAGCAACATCTAGCAAATATATATAAAAGTGGGGCTGATAGCCAATAATAGCCAGTTGAAGCCATATGCATTCACCAACACCGAAATACATAATTGTCAATGATCTCATCAAGTGCGTTTGGCAGCCATTTAAGATCAGTCTGTTCAAAGAAGATGCGAATAGTCAACAAAAGCAACTTGAAGCCGTTCATACATGTAAACAAGAAAAAATCACATAATTATCAATATTATTTGCATCTAGTCATTTAGAGTCATTTCAAGTCGATCCCATAAAAAAATAATGCGTATTGCCAATTGTGCTCACTTGGAGCCAATGACATCTAATAAAACATGTTTAGGTAGAAAAGGTAATTAATTATTTAGATTGTACAAAATCGCTATACAAACCTTTTATTTATTTATTTACTTATTTATTTATTTATTTATTTATTGAAATACTATCGGTCCTACACAGGACCAAGAGAGGAGTGGATTTGCACAACACAAAAAATCCACGCGCTCAAAATGCACAGATCAATAACACGTATTCAACACAACGATGAAAAAACAACTCTAGGTATTGCTGGCAGAACTCTTTGAAACAAGGGAACTAAACTCTTCTTGAGTTCCAGCGGTCACGACACAAATCCTGACCGGTCTATACAGCAAACTGCATTTTGAAACCAAAATACCAAGAGGTCCAATATCACGAGCTCATTCTCCCTATGCCCCATCTAAAAAAAAATGTTTCATAGGCTATCCAAATTTCTATTTAGTCAGACCCACTTTATTCATTTTCGGAGAAAGAGGCGTGTTGTTCACTCCCTACTGCCAGGATCGCTTTCTACTTCCGTCTCCCATTTTACCCCGGTGTTTCCTGTATTAGTCTCAACGGTATTTAGTGTTAGTGTTGAATAATAATGTTGGTTCCAGTAAAACCGGGCCAGCTTCTCTGTAAATCGGGCAATCGTTATTATTGCGACTATGGTAGTAGTGCTAAGAAATAACCTACACAGGCAAGAATTGGTGAGCCATTTGGCTGGAAGCAATCGGGTATTCGCCTAGCATCTGGTTCGTCCAAATATATTCCCATCATTTCGCTCCGCAAGGCATGTTCCTCTCAAGTTTTGAGTAGCGCACCTGGCTTGCCAAAGCGAATAAAATCGCACTCAACTGTTGGGCTAGTTGGCTATACAGTGCTGAAAATGAAAAGTGCGAACACAAAGGGAGAAAGAGGCGACAGCACAGAGCGCTTACTCTAGCTAGGTGTTTAATAAATTCAACGAGCGAGGTAAAAAAAATAGTACATGTGAACATAAAAAGAGGAGGAAATATAATGTTGTAGATTATAGATGCATTAAATAAATGAAAAATAAATGTAACTTCACCCTTTTACACTAGCAAAGAAAAAAATAGAAAGAGAGAAAGAGAGCGCAATAGGAAACCAAATTTAAAAGTACAAACCCAGGACGAAGAAGAACTTAAAAAACATTAAAGCGACCCGAGTTAAGAAAAAATGTTGAGGTAACCCATCTCTTTCTCAGACAACGCTTTTGATGGTGTGCTTATGCAAGCTTCCCCTTGAGACAAGACGGTTTTTGCCTCATAAAGTTCACAGGATCTCTTGTTATGGTAGCACTTGAGGATTTTAGTCTGTCATACTCCTAACACGCGGACTAATCAGACCGATCTCACCAGCCAGTTTGACTACGCTACCGCAGCCGCAATGCATCGAGGGAACTTTAGTCTTTGGGCTCGTGCGACAACCTCGCTGGAGCTCTGCGCGTGTAGAGCACGAGACGGCCCGAGCCCTCTCGTGCACTGCCGACTGCCTCCTGTGAACTAAAGTTATGGCGGCGCCACGCATGCGCCGAACGCTTGGTGAGATCGGTTCTATTTACTGCACTTCAACCAAGTGCATTTCGTCTTTAGTGTCAATTCTGTAGTGTGCCACATGGCTTCTTCACGAGGAACACACTTGGCTTCGAGTGAGTTCCAGTTCCACGAACCCACTTCACTAGATCGAGTGCGTGGCATCGATAGCAGTGTTTCAACAATACAACATAACAACACAGAAACCAAATGTGTGGCGTAATTTTTTTTTATAAAGAATAAGAAATTCGTGAAAGAGAGGACAGAGAATATAGGCATTGCGAAAAAATAGTAGGGTGGACTTAGGGCCGGTTGCACCAACGTCGCTTACCTTAACCCAAAGCGGCTCTTTTCTAAGTCGGCTTAGCGCCCTAAACCGAGCTCAGATAAGCACGGGTTTAAATTCCGGTTGCACCAACGTTAACCCGGCTTTACAGACGCGCCCCTAGCTAAACGCTGGATTTGCGTAGGGAATGTAGGGACAAACAGAGCGAACTAGGGAACGCTCAGAGGGACGAATACGATTGGCGGAGAGGAATCACGTGATGTAAACAACTTTTTTGCCGCGGTCGTCGGCGGCGGCGGTCGTTCTTCGCTGTTTTTCTCCGGTGAGTAGCAGATGAAACATTGTTTGATTGAAAAACTCTGACACCGACTTTTGTAAACTTGACAAAAACATATTTGAAAACTTTAAATAAATACGAAAGATCTGTACATTTGTCTACGTGTGGTTTCTTATAGATGCTAGCAGACGACTGCCACTGCGAATCGTTTTCACTTCTGCTCCTATCTGCTCCCCAACTCGAAATGAAGGAAATGACGCGTAACCGGGCTCCAAATTTCACTGAACGCGAGAAGGACGCACTATTAGACCTAGTGGAAGAATTTAAGAACATTGTTGAGAGCAAAACAACGGATAAGATTACTACAAAAACCAAAAACCGGGTATGGGACCGAATTACGCTAAAATTCAATGCGGTCATGGGTGCTAGGCGAGAGGCTCATCAGCTGAAAAAATGTTACGAAAATATAAAGAAGAAGGCCCGTAAAGACTTGGCCGCGAACAGGCTGGCCGTGAGGGCCACTGGTGGGGGTCCCTGCCCGACGCCTCTCAGCAGGACAACCGAAAGGTTGACAGCCTTCATCGGGCCGCTGCTGGAGCCTCTAGAGAACCGCTTCGACTCTGACGCTGTGCCCTCTGAAGGTAATTCAACCTTGGTCATTTCTAGCTTGCATGCCCTTCCGTAAGCACGTATCTAATAGTTTTGTTTCTATTATTTTCCGTCCAGTGCACGAAGACACTCAGAGCATCGCAACAGAGCAATATTACCTGCCGTGGGACCCTGAGTTCGAAGTCTCGAACCCCAGTTCACAGGTAAACATATACTCGAGAACACACTACAACGAGGCCGCATCTTTTTTTTTCCAAAGTCATTAAGACTGAAATTACACCTGTACCTCCCCCCCTTTTTTTATTTATTTTGTTCTAATAATTAGAATTGTTTTAGCAAGCTCAATAGCATGGCTGTGGAGTTTAGAAAGTAAGCTAGAGCTCCCCCATAAAGATGATATCCTAGGCTCACAATTTCTAAGCAAAATTTAATATTATACAATGACCTAATATGGTGGCTCTACACAGAATTAATTAAGACATACGGTTAAATATGTGCAGAAGTAGCAGGGACAAAAGCACACAGTGTTTGTGTCTTGTGTTTCCTTTGTCACTGATATTCTGTGTCATAACCTCAATGTGTGCTGCTTTTTTTTTCTTTTTACCATATGTTTTGACATTCTTTAAACATGTTGAGACATGAAATAGAGATCTTCAGAAGGGCATCACTGAAGGGCCCAAATAAATATTTGTCCCTGGCTTTATTTCTGTCAAGGTAACCATATGGTTTAAATTAACACTATGTATGTTGTGCATAACTAAAAATTAGGAAGTAATTAAAACATGCCTGTCATCATATATCTTCTTTTTCTTTTATTTGCCCCTCTGCGGGATGTTTTCCTGCTTTACCTTTTTCACTTTTTGTCTTCAAGATATAATGATCACCTTCTATGCTTTTTGTTACATAATGGTTGCATAGAATATGTTACATTTGTTTGGTTTTACTGGGTGCTGTACTGCTGAAAATTATCTTAGAAAGACTTTTCCTTGTTAATGAATGGGGTCTTCATAACAGTTTGCTTGGTTTATTATCAGCATTACTTTTACACATAGTTCAACACCCTCAAATGTAATGTATATCACTGTGCGAATAGACCGTTCTAACTAAATCATTATAACCAATTAATTAAAGCCAAAATTTCTTAAAACCACTTTATGTCTGCAACTGCAGCACATATTTGAGCACCTGGTAGTGAAACACCGAGTCGTGAAAATAGGTACTCTCCTAATGCTTATTACCCATGTTCCACTTAAATGACAAGCCTGGCTTTCTTTGGTCTGGCCTATCAATTCTTATCAGCACCAGATTTCACCAGTATCTATTATTCCAAAGTGGCCAAGTACCATTGTTTTTATAATACGAATGATAATTCTGGCACTTGCCTGTTTATACAGTATTCTAAGCACATTGCATCATGGCTGGTGCCCCAAGTGTGCAAGCACATGCAGCATATATGCACGTGAAGATAAATTTGACAGGCTTGCAATTGTGTGTACCTGCTCACACGAGGAGAAACACGGTGGCAGCATGATGGCCTGCTCGCTATTGCATAAAAATAGAATTAAATTATTTTCGCTCGCTTTGCCTAAGCAATAATATTGCTGCTATATTATAATCCCTCAGTTTCCACCATCCCTTAACCTGGGTTTTTCGATAGAATATTTTGTTGCAGTACCATTGTGCAAAAGCATCTATGATTTCAGGACAGTGACCAGCAGGACCCGACACAAATGACTCCAGCCCCTTCTGGAAGCAGTCCAGTGCGCTCTGGAGCGATGCCCTGTAGGCAGACCCAGCCTCGACAGGGACCCAACGGGCCCGTGAAGAGGAGCTCCGCTGCTGCTGATGCCACAGCCATCTACAACCGTGTAGCTGAGGCAAAAATTCGCTTGCTAGAGGCCCAGACAAAGGCGGTTGAGGAAAGACGAATGCTTGACATGGAAAGACAAAGATTAGAAATTGGCGTCCTTACACTCCAACGAGATCAAGAAATCCTGAAACTAAAACTACTACAAAAAGAATGGGAAAAATTCAATCAGTAATTGACACCGCTCCTTAAAGTTTGTTCTGTACAGGTAGAAGCTGAGGAAGGGGAGGAGACAAGAGCACGTGGGTACGTCAGAATCCTGAGCTCTAGTTGGAATGATTTGTGGGTAGATGTAAAACTGTACTCACTGTTTGCATGCATTCGAATGTCAAACACCGGCATCTGGTGTTCTGCGCTCGCTTTCGAACAGTGAGTAAAGACAGAAGCAACTTGCTCTGCCTCTATCCACTAATCATTCCAACCAGAGCTTGGTGTTCTTACATCCCTGCTCACTCTCATCTCCTCCTCTCTCTCAGTTTCTACCTGTATACTTCTTCATTCAATCAAACTCAAAATCTGTTCATTGATGTTGCTTTTCTGTTGGCACAAGGCTGCCATACTTCTTCATTCAATAAAACTCAAAATCTGTTCATTGATGTTGCTTTTCTGTTTTAGAATCGCTGTCGGATCATCACAACAACCAACATGCAATAAATATAGCAATAGCTAGGGTTTAGTGGCCTGTTACTTGCAAATCTTTCGCTTAATGAGTTGCAGTAATGAAGGATTTAAATAATCACGTCAGATTGTAGAAACATTCAGTATGTTCATTAGCGACCTAAGGTATTGTGTTTCGAATAAATTGAGCTTAACAATTGTCAATGAAGCGGGTCATGACCCTGAGGCTCTAACATACTAATAGCATAGAAGGTGGGGCTGTGAGGTTAATGTGAGTACAGCCATTTTTCCATCCTGACATTGCCTGTTCAGCTATTTTTTCTTCTGTCAGAGCCCAGTTGGCTAATTCATCACATAGATATGGTAAAAACACTTCCTTAGCAATTGCTCAAAGCTCGTCAATTAGTGAAAATGCATAAGAATCAGATATTATTATTGAAATATTCTAGTGGGGTCTACAAACAATGTTATTGCCACACCGTAGTGGTGTCATAATATAAACCAGGCTCAGAGTAAATTTCGTTATTGATCACAATAGAAGACAAATATTTAGAGACTCCATGCCATTGACAATCTTATGAGTAATGGGGCTGTTAATGGTCAGTGTCTATGACTTTCCTAGCTCCTGCAGTCATTATTTCAAGAAAGATTCACCAGTTGGTCCCTGTGAAAGAATTTATCATTTTCCAGCATTGGAACACATTTCAATTATATCAATTGCATTCATATTTTATTGACCACTACAGCTGTCCTGTTATTGTTATTATACTATTATTGGCAGACAGGTTCCAGCAATGCCGGAAGAGGGTGCACTAGCCTCATGTCACAAATGCTACTTTTATCAGAGAAAGGTAATGATGGATGGAAAATATCCACTTGGCTACCATTTATAAGTTTTGCATGTTTCTATGGTTAATTCTAATCACTATGCATGCTCGGTAAGAAAAATAGGAATAATAAAATATATATAGCAGATTGAAACAAACTTTGAGGCCACAGCGATAATTACACTCAGTATGTAAATGTCAATTAAATGTCATCAACTTTGCCTTGTTCATCACTGCATTACCTATTAAACACTGTCACATTGTTAAAGATATGCCTGACAATAACCACCGCATTCAGCATACTCGGCAAAGCCAAATCTTCAATGAGGTGACAAGAAGCAAGGATGCAGAACTCAGTTCTTGTATAGCACCAAACATGTTTCCCCTTCACAAAAAATATCGTGTTCGGCAAGACATTATTTGGTCAGAGTTGAAACATTTCATCTATCGCAAACTTTAAAAATTGTTCGTATTTAAGAAATAAATGTGGAAATAAGCATGAAGTGTCATTTCGAGCATTAGGGTGAGCTTGAAAACCAGCTGTTGAGTGCACTGAAAGCTCTTCTTTCTGTTGAAATTAAAAGTACTGAGCCCTTGGCCTCATTTTTGTTTATAAGTATATTATTCAACTGTGTCTGTGATTATATATTCTACAAGTAATACATTTCAGACAAATTACTTTTTATTTTGATGTGATGAGACGACGACTCAAAGTGTGAGCAGCGAAGTGTGAAATGAGGGATATTCTTTATTATCACTAACATTTTTCACAACATTGCACTTGCATTTGGTAAGAAAGAGAGGTGCTGAATAGGAACTTGTGAGATCAGTTGCCCATAAAAAGGTAGAGTCACTCTACACTTCAGCTGCAAGGGGGCAGTCTCTGAGAATCAAAATCACCGAACTTCAACAGCACTCACGGCTGAAGTGTTGCATTTGTCATTTTACACTTATTAAGTGTTTCACCCGTTAACAGCCTTGACTTTCCTGATATGAAATTTGGGCTGCACATGCCTTCACAACCGTACAAAAACAACTTTTATATGCTAAGATATGCATGTGAAAGTCTCATATTCAACTGCCCTAATATTTTCTTCATAAAAAGGTGAAGAACTTAATATACTCTTTCAATAAATTGACCTTGTCACTTCAAGTGGAAAATCACAATTTTTAGGGTCATGTTTGTAGATTCTAGCTAAGAAAAAAAGATAATCTAACGACCATGCAAAAACCGGCTTCCATGCCTAAAGGTTTTTGGGTTCAAAATGTGCATACTCTCCTTATAACAGATTGGTCTAGTATAGGTGTGGCCAGACAGACATAAACAAAGAGCCATAAAAAGAGAACCATTTAATTAAAGAGCCACAGTGAAAAGGGGAGGTGCGAGTTTTTTAACACAAAATTTGTTTTATTAGGCAAATTTTATGAGGAGGCCATCATGAAGAATCGTCACGAGGAACCGTCACGAAGGACTGACATTACGTAATGTCATGAGATCATGTGACCTTGTGGCACTGCATCCCACCTTGACGTCATCTGTTGTCCCACTCATGTGACCTCATGATGTCATGTGACACCTCACACACACCCAACATGTGCCCAGCTCATTCAGAACAGGGATTCTGTGCTTTCCAGTCGTTATAAGCATGATCAGGCTAGTGTTATTTTTTTCTTTTCTTTCACCTCAGTTGGTGGCCACAACGAATTGCACTCATAAAGCGACTGCTCATTAAGTAACTTTATTGTGCGTCCCCATTCGTGAAACAAGCACCATGAAGTTTAGATATACGTTTTTGCGGTCCTGAGCAGCTCAGCTAGATTTTTGTACGTCAGGGTCGCATGCTATTCTAATTTTACCTCTTCCATTGTTGAAAAAAGTGCCTCATGGCAGTATAGGCATGTTGGCACAAGGCTGCCATAACGCAAGCTGTCTTATTTTATACCTTTTTTTCTTTCTTACCTCAGCATGCTTACCAGGAAGTTGTGAGCCACACTTGGAACCTGAGAGAGCCAGATGCGGTCGCGAGGCACAGTTTGGCCACCCCTGGCCTAGTATTATGCTTTGAAAATCTTCCATTCTTATTAACAACCCAATCATTGATTTTCTTGTGGGAGTTTGAGCAGATGTTATGTATGTTGTGCCACTGGGCAGGAATCTGTTAATTATCTTAGGAAAAAAGTGGGACCAAAGCAGTAATACAAAGCTTATAAGTTTTGTTCTCATAAAAATAAATAATTTATAGTTTTTCTAGCTTCAATTGACAGTTGGAAAAAGCAGGACTACACTTTATGTCATCTTAATCTACAGTTACAATCAAGGGGTAGCCAAGTCGTTAGTTTCCCCACAAAGCACCCCTGTATTGCAAGAAAGTATGCACAACAAAGTAAGAAAAAATCTGAACAGCATTTTTTTGCTTTATTTGCAAAATGGGAGGTTAGTTGTCCTTTTGTTGTCTAAAACAAATAAGGGGCACTAACCAGACGGTTAGTGCCCCTTATGTTATCAAAAATGACAGTCTACAATGTAGAGGTAGTCATGACCTTAGTTTCCCCACAAAGCACTCTGTATTGCAATGAACTGCGCTCAATAAAATAAAGAAAATATGAGCTGCATTCTTTTTTTTTTTTGCAAAACCATGGGGTTCGTGCGCCTTTTACGTTATCTAAAATGAATATGTTATCCAAAAAGAATCTACAATGTAGAGAAAATCATGATATTAGTTTCCCCACAAAGCATCTCTGTATTGCAATGAAGTGTAATAAACAAAATGGTCAACATGAGCAGCTTTTCATTTTTCCACTCTTTGCTTATATCCAGGTAGATAGCACCCCAGCACCTAAAACTACAACTTATAAAGTTTGTTCATAAAGTATTCAGCGATTTTTATCATCTTGCTAACCCGGGGCGCAGCTCCACTGTCAACTGGCCAACAGTCAGACGGGACCCTTCTGCACATGCGTGAACAATCACTTTACTTTTCGCCCACTCAGTCGGTAGCAATATGCCATTCAATGAGGTGAAGCACTGTGTGATCATCAGATTTACTATGACTTAGCGAGCTGATCAGAGATTACAGGTCTTTATACTTCAATATTCATCACCGGACACTTTCAGGTACAATTCATTGAGCACTCCGGTGTGGATTGTCATGCCATTGAGAGTGATGCATGCTCCAGAAGGCCCTTCATAGCCAGAATACCTGGCAACTTAAAGTGCATGCAAGTTACTATCAACAATAACTGTTGAATGAGAGTGAGAGAATAAGATCTGGCAATTCCACAGACAACACTTTCAGAAGTTATGATGGAGGATTTAAGCATAAAACGTGTGGTGAAAAAAATTCATTGTGCAGTTACTGTCACAGGATTGGTGGATTGCCATCCTATTCTTTTATTTCAAAATAGGCCTTAAATCAGAAGTGCATTTCCATGCGATACCTATAGAGGCATGTTATTTTATAAAGATTTTTCTTCCTCACCCTAATTTATGTCACAAGAGCAGAATGATTTTCGTGCTAAAGTTGCACAGACCTTGATTTAAACCAACAACAACCCAGTTCATAAAGAAAGTTATAACTAGGGCTGGGCGTCGATTAACAATTTTAACCTGATTAATTGCCGCCTTTTAATTGATTAATCGGTCTCGATCATTTTCATGCACAATGTTCTAAAAAGTCTTCTTTTTTTTTGCTGCTGAATTTGTGATAAACGATGCAATATAGATTTGCGATTATGAATCAACCTTGGTGTGTAGTTGAGTACAGTTGAACGACACTCACACTCAGATTCTTACTTCAGCTGCATGAGGTCAAGAGGTTCGGTCATACTCTCCGGTAATAGAGCGATTTCCTTTGATTATTCACAATAGTCTATGGTGCGCATAAACGAGAGGTCCATTATGAGTATGGTCCTTCAGGCCAGACAATAAATAAAGAGTACACTACATGGGAGGTTTTCGCCGTCTGAGAGATGCCGTATGAAGAAAACGACAGGAGTTGCGGGCAACTGGTGATTGACAGCTTCATCACAACAATACACCTGCCATTTCGTCACGTCTCGTATGGTGTTTTACCCAGGTATGCCAGCTCCCCTACAGCTCAGACATGGCTTCCTATGACTCCTGGCTTTTCCGAAAGCTGAAATCGCAAGGCAAAATATTTTAGACTTTATTGAGATAAGAGACAACACGACGAGGCAGCTAATGGTGATCCCAAAAGAGAGTGTCGCAGGATGTTTTAAAAAGTGGAAGGAATGCTGGCATAAGTGTGTGAGCTGCTAAGGGGATTACTTTGTAGGAGATTAAGATAGCATTGTCCTAGAGTGCAAATATTTTATAGAAAATTAAATGGCTGGATAAACAGATCTGATTCAATGTACAAGTAGACATGGCATTAGTTTTGCCACAAAGCACCCTTGTATTGCAACGAAGTGCACTTCACAAAATAAAAAAATTATGGATAGCTTTTCATTTCTGCAATTTTTGATAATATTAACGTGGTTATTGCACATTATGTCATCTAAAACTACAACATACAATGTAAATGTGATGTAGTCATGGCATTAGTTTTCCCAGAAAGGATTTCTGTATTGCAATGAAGTGAACTAACAAAATGGGCAATATGAACAGCTCTTAATTTTTGCTTATATCCACGTCCTCAGATCAAGGAAAGGTTGACTGATGTTATGTATATTGTGCGTTGTGTGATGTCAATGCTCATCCCAGAAGATTCTTATATATGTCCTGTGGGAAAGTATATATTATGGCACTATGTACACACCTACTCGTTGACTTTGAATTTGCAAGAACTGCTCAGGAGATCTATGAGGACCTATTTTATAGTATTATTATTGAGCACAATATTTATTTTCAACATGTGAAGGTGCCTTAAGTCTACAAGGATCCTATATAAGTCCTGCGATGAGTCAGACACCAAGGGAAATAGAGATGTAGTCAATTGCTTCAATGACGCCTGGAAAAGTGTGCATTGCATTAAGTTTGTGACAAACGACCCCGTATCTTGTCGTTGCTGCTTTTCACGTCGACGCCTTTTGTATTCCGAGTGTTATAGGCATGAACCAGCTCTCCCAAATTGCGCTTTTGACTTAGCACCATCGACATGGTTACTGAGCTACGCTAATTATCAGTGCTGCATGTACAGCTGTCTCTTTTCCACCCAAGGTGTGGGAAGGTGCCACAGCATAGCAGTAGCGGTGCTTCCAGCACCAGAAGGAAGAACTGAAACAAAGATTGGGCAACTGCCCTTTAACATGTAAACAAAACACAAACGTTCACACATGGCTTTGTGTGCAGTCGAGTACATAAGAGAACTCTGTCTGCTCCAACACAGTGGAAGGCATCTGCTGTGCCAGCTCCTGCTATGGCATCTTCCTTCAGTAGGAACTTGTCAAAAGAGAGCACCACTTGTGCTGTTTTACTACTTTCACCTCGCTACACGGGCTCGCCTGGCAAACACCTGGTTGATGAGTGCCGATCTTGCACTGGTCCGGCCATGGTGCTCAGGAACATGCTCGACTACTACATCTGAGAAGACACGTCGACGACTTGCCAACCTCAAGTCTACGGGTGGTTCGGCTTCACCCAGCTGGAGCGCCAGGTTGTGGACCACTGCCATGGCCACGATGCTGGACAGTGCAGTCTCCAGCTTGATGCGGAGTCCAAACTCCAGAGCGGGGAAGCGGCGCTTCCACACGCCGTACTGCCTTTCAACAGTACTGCGTGTGGGTATGTGGGCTCGGTTGTAGGCTCTCTCAGCTGGCGTCTTCGGAGCAGCAACTGGTGTGAAGAGGTACCTGGAGCAGGCATAGCCTCCATCTCCCAGCAAGATGCTCTCATTCATCTGTCCACTCTCAAACAGTGCTTTTAAAGCACTGTTGCCAAAGATTGTGCTGTCGTGCACCGAGCCTGGCCACCGGACCACAATGTTGCGGATGCAGAGTTGATGGTCTGACACTGTCTGCACATTAATAGAAAAGTATCCTGCCCGGTTCCGATACAGTTCGGCATGATCACCTCCAGGCGACTGGATGGGGACGTGCGTGCAGTCGATTGTTCCAACAACGCCTGGGAATCCTTGCATACTGTAGAATCCTTCGGAAACAATCCTGCGTTCCGCCTCGGTCGTGGGAAAAGAGATGAAGTCCCTTGCCAGCGCAGCAATGGCGTGCGTGACCCGCTTGACGACTCGACACACAGTTGACTTGTGCACACCCCACAGGTCACCCAAAACTACCTGGAAGGTGCCTGTCGCGTAGAATCGAAGAGCGACCAGGAGCTGGTTGATGGGCGACAGTGGGCAGTTGCGAAGGCCGTCGAAGGCGATGACGTGTTCGATTCGGCTCAGCAGCCGGATGGTAGCATCCTTGGAGAGTCGGAATCGCGTGATAAAATCGACGTCATCGTACCGGTAGAAGGGGTCGTCCCTCGGTCGTACCTGCCGTGGTCTGCAGCGGTTCTGGATCCAACGAACATCAATGGAATCTTGGTAATCTTCCTGGTCACTATCCTCACCAAAAAAAAAAAGTCGAATCGGCAAACATGTCGCCGTACAGTAACCATTCATTTTTCGAGGAAGCACCTGCTAAAACTGCTAAAATATAAGTCGTGAGGCTGAAAATCTTATTAAATATAAATATGATATGAAATATATAACTAATGCGATACACAAGAACGTTAAAGCATGTTTAAATAGTTTATTGTTCAAGCGAGATGTCTGCCACAATAAAAGTTCCAGTAGCAGACGTCAAGAATCAGCTGATCATTGCAATCGGACGTTGCCGCTAATCAAAACATCGATTGCAACGACTGGTCTCCGCTTCACGGCGATGAATGAAAATAGAAATATTTACACTTTGGGCACACGTTTCAGTAATCTTCCGAACTAAATATTTTCGATCGTGTACGTTGATCAGATCAAACACGAGTCGTGCGAAAAAACAACCTACTTATGGGACATGTCCCCGCGGTCCCCGCAATCCCCGCTTTGCCCGGTTAGGGCTAACACTCACTGTTAGTCGAGAGCGTATTTAAACGTAAGGGTCAATAAGCACTTATCATGGCAATATTTCGTATCCTTGGCACAATTGAAGATCATTCTCTGGTCACTGTTACACAGCTGCAGCCTAAAACACACTTTAGAACCACTTTTGTACACCGCGTCGACCGCCACAAACCAGCCGCCATGTTTATAATCCAGGATTAAGAAACAACCAAAAGCAAAGCGCCCAATGTTGGGCGCTCAAGATAAGCGTAGTTTAGTGCTAGGTTTAGCGATAAGCGATTTTGGTGCAACCGAACGAAACCGAAACTTAGCTTAGGTTCCCGGCTAAGCTCCGCTTTGCGCTAAGCGACGTTGGTGCAACCGGCCCTTAGAGTTTAGGCTGATCTGTACCAAGATTAGCACCGCGGTGAATTGGTAAAATACGACGACGAAGTCAGTCATTCCAAGGCTATCTTGGTTAGCAGAGAAGGATAGAGCCTACTTTTTAGAGCGCAGCTCGGCGCCCGTTTCCAACTTGAGCGGCGTCGGCGTCGGCGTCGCCGTCGCCGTCGCCGTCACCGTCGGCGTAACCGCGCGGTGCATGTTGGGACATGTCGCGGGGTCACGTGATCTCCCCCTCCCGACGTGTTGGGACATGTCGGGGGGGGGTCAGGCCCGGAAGGGGGTCACGTGACCCCCCCCCCCCCGAGGCCACGTGCGGTGCATGCTGGGACATGTCGCGGGGTCACGTGACTCCTCCCTCCCGACATGTTGGGACATGTCGGGGGGTGGGGGTTTGGGGGGTCACGTGACCTCGAGGGGGGTCACGTGACCTCGGGGGGGGGTTAGGACCCTCCGAGGAAATGTGTGGTGCATGCTGGGACATGTCGCGGGGGTCACGTGACCCCCCCACCCGAGGTCACGTGACCCCCCTCCCCCCCCCCGAGGTCACGTGACCCCACCCCCGGAGGAGAAGGAGGGGTATACCTCCTTCTCCTCCGGAGAAGGGGGATATACTCCTCCTCCTTTTTTTCCACCATTTACCTATTCGAGACAACGCGACAATTATGATCTAATTAGGCAGTGTCAGGGCCTCCTCGTAGACTTCCGTAGGACGAAGCGAACGCCAAAGTTGGAGATGCTTGTTTCTTTATATTGGCTTGCGATGATCGATCAGAATCATCCAAGTTGCGTAAAAATCGTTTATTAATGTAACGTTGTTTTAGAGGGCAGCTCTTAGACACCCGTTTCCGGGTTGAGCAGCGTCGGCGCCGGCGTCGGCGTAACCACACGTTGCATTACGGGATGTCTTCCAAAATGACGTCACATCTGACGTTGCTTGTGTCGTCCGGTGTGACGTCACGAGGGTAAGATTAATTTTTTGCTAAGTTTGGTGGAAAATTCTTCTGCTAAATTTAGCGCAAAAGTTACCCTCGTGACGTCACGTGACGTCTTACGTGAATTTTACGTAACAAGTCATGTGACGTCACACGCCAATTTTGTGGGAAGTTTCCCGCCAAATTTAGCGGGAAATGTAGCGAAAATTTTCCGCTAAATGGGAGGGGAGCAGGAGAGGAGGACAGGAGGGTACGCAGGGGAGAGCAGCTGCATACTCCTCCCCTTCGTACCCTTCCCTCCTCCTCCTCAAGAGCTGCGCTGCCATTCGGCATTACAGAGAATTGTAAACGTCTAATTTTTGTAACGTGTCTTTATTAAGGGGTATCGGCGGCCGAGTGGGCTTGCGCACACCAGATCGGAGTACGTGGAGAGAAAGCTCGCGCTGCAGAACCCAATGATCCTGAGCTCAATCCCCAGCCATGCGGGAAGAACACACTTCCGATAAAGTGAGTTCGGAGAGCACACTACTCTCGCTCCGGTAGACCGAGTGTGTATAAAGCCCCTCGATGTGTTTGCGTTTGTCTTGCAAGTAGCGTCCAATGCGCGAGTGAACGTGGCCCGTGTCTCGAGCGGCCCATGGAAGCAAATGGCGGTGCAGCGCTGAAATGAGCGGCCCATGGAAGCGAATGGCGGCGGAGCACCCGCTCGTGGCACGTGCCTCGCGCGTTTCCACAACAATGGTTGGCGGTACTTGTAAAAAACACGTTTATCAAGGGACTTTAGGTGTGTATACTCAATAGCACTGTTCGAGGAGTAAAAATAATCGAACAAACTAACGCTGCGTAAAATTAGTATTATATCGATAGGAGTAATATTAGATGCGCACTTGCTTTCTGTAGGCAAGAAAGTAGTGCATTGTAGAAAAACAAGAAGCTAATCTAGTTTCCAGCCTTGGCCCCTTCGCGACGCCCAGCGACGGCCAGGAGGCACATCCAACACTCCACCAGAAATCTTAATGTGGCAGGAGAGACGCGAAAGGTTTGCTTGAAATGGAACTCGCCCAAATGGGACAAGGTGTCTTCGAACCACCGTTCGTTCCTCTGGAAAGTCCACCGTTCTCGACTGATCACGAGTATCGAGAGCACGACGGAGATCACGAGATCACGAGATCACGGTCATGAGAGCGGCTATGGTGACAACATTGGCCTGCAGCTGGTGATCGATGTAACTCGAAATTTTTGCCTGTACGTCGGCATCCAGCTCCAGCTGCCTCTCATCTGAAAGGTGTTGGGTTCTCATTTAGAAAAGTGCCCCCACCACGCGGTTCCACTGTCCAGCATCGCGGATATCGCTCTCCAGCTCGTCCTCCACACACTCCATGATGTTTCGTTGTGGCGAGTGGCGAGTGGCCGAGTGGGCTCGCGCACACCATCTTGGAGCACGCGGAGCGAAAGCTCGCGCTGCGGAATCCAGGGACCCTGGGTTCAATCCCCACACCCGCCAGCTTCGATTTGGATGAGCATCGTACCGGCGTGCGGTCGTGTATCCCTACTGCGTGGTGCACGTTAAACTCCTCAGTCTAGCGGTTGGACTGCACTGGCTAAATTTCTCATCTACAGCTGGGAGACAAATCGCCTGTTGAGCCAGACTAGGTTCTAGGTTTTATAAAGATACACACGCCCCCCTTTTTTTCTTTTCTTTTTTTCGTTGTGGCGAATGAAAGTGATGTTTAGATTTTGGATTTTCCTGATTTGTAATGGTTGATCGTAGTCATCAAATTTTATTTAAATTTGTATTAAAGCTTGTGACTTAGCGCAATGTTGTGTGGTAACGTGTTTTAATAAGACGACGAAGTTATTTATAAAAATACGCTTATGCACTTTAATGTCTTGCGAACCAATTGCTTTACCCATCGTCATTGCCATCCTTTTGGAGTGACACTAAGTTTTCCCGTGTAGTACGAACACGCTTGGAGTGTGTTTCCAAGGGCTGAAGTGCACTCGCTTGAAGTGCACTAAACTAGCCCGTCTGGCAGGGGTATAGGTGTTCAGTGGCAGTCACGGATGTGTATGGCGGGGAGCCCTGATGATGAGGATTTAAGAGAAAGTTGTTGTCCTCGATGTTTTATATTCACACAGCAGCCAAATTGTGCAATCCACTTTTCCCACACGAGAACGGAAATTCATACACTACGTTGACGTTGCAGATGGCGTACTCGTGTGTATGATTGACGATGCACTGTTTATTATTTTTATTTAGTGAATTGATATTAAACACAATTTTTCTAGTTTGTTCGGTGCTGATAATGCCACGGGTACGTCGTATTTCGAGGTCATTCGTTTCAAGTTGTGAAATAGGTTGTGGATGGTAAGGTATGAAATTCCGATCTCCTGTGAGAAAGTGTACGCCTCATAATCTGGCCGCTGTGTGAATGTGGCACTTCGAGAACATCACCCTTCTCTTAAATCATCACCATCAGGGCTCCCTGCCATACACGTCCGGGACTGCCACTGCACACCTATCTTCCAACAGAATAAAATCCTCAAGCGCTACCATGACAAGAGATCCCGAGAACTCCATGAGGCAAAAACGATCTTGTCTCAAGGGAAGCTTGCATAAGCACACCATCAATAGCGTTGTCTTATAAGGACATGGGTTAAGATTGCCGGCAGCCTGTGATAACTTACATCATCAACCTATCTCATAACTTGAAACGAATAGCCTCAAAATACGACCTGCCGTTGGCATTTTCAGCACCGAACAAACTTTAATATATGTCTCCAAGATCAATTCGGTAAATCAAAATAATAAACAATGCACCGTCAGTCATACACATAATTACGTCATCTTTAACGTAAACGTAGTGTATGAAATTCCGTTCTCGTGTGGGAAAGTCTACCTTGGACAATCTGGCCACTGTCTGAATGTGAACTTCCAGAACATCCCCTTACGTTTAATCATCACCATCAGGGCTTCTCGCCATACACGTCCGGGACTGCCACTGCACACCTATCTTCCAACAGAATAAAATCCTCAAGCGCTACCATGACAAGAGATCCCGAGAACTCCATGAGGCAAAAACGATCTTGTCTCAAGGGAAGCTTGCATAAGCACACCATCAATAGCGTTGTCTAAGGACATGGGTTAAGATTTCCGGCAGCCTGTGATACCTTACATCATCAACATATCTCATAACTTGAAACGAATAGCCTCAAAATACGACCTGCCGTTGGCATTTTCAGCACCGAACAAACTTTAATATATGTCTCAAGATCAATTCGGTAAATCAAAATAATAAACAATGCACCGTCAGTCATACACATAATTACGTCATCTTTAACGTAAACGTAGTGTATGGAATAGACCATTTGCTGTATTACCCAAGCATCAAGGAAAATGCAGGGATTGGTGTTCCACGCGCCGCACGTGCAGGCGTCAGCAGTAGTAACCTTTCTAAAGCAAATACCTAAAACAAATGGCATCTTGCACGCGCGTTCGTCAACGCTTTATTTTGGTTATTTACTTCGAATCTTTTCTACGGGGAAGGCGTGCGCGTGTGGCGCGTGGAACACCAATCCCTGCATTCTCCTTGATGCTTGGGTAATACAGCAAATGGTCTATTCCGTTCTTGTGTGGGAAAGTCTACCTTGGACAATCTGGCCACTGTCTGAATGTGGAACTTCCAGAACATCCCCTTACGTTAAATCATCACCATCAGGGCTTCTCGCCATACGCGTCCGGGACTGCCACTGCACACCTATCTTCCAACAGAATAAAATCCTCAAGCGCTACCATGACAAGAGATCCCGAGAACTCCATGAGGCAAAAACGATCTTGTCTCAAGGGGAAGCTTGCATAAGCACACCATCAATAGCGTTGTCTTATAAGGACATGGGTTAAGATTGCCGGCAGCCTGTGATACCTTACATCATAAACCTATCTCATAACTTGAAACGAATAGCCTCAAAATACGACCTGCCGTTGGCATTTTCAGCACCGAACAAACTTTAATAGAGAGTTTTAGTAGATCGTTCCGATGACTCCGATAACCATACCCGATACTCTGCCTCCGCCTTTGCGCTTACATATGTAGTATCGTTATCGGGGGCACGGCCGCTTGATAAGGACTCCCCTTGGGAGCGGCCTGCCGTATGCCTCGCGCCGCCGGTGAGAGCGATAGTACTATTTACCTCCGCAGCGCCAGCCGTGGCGCTCGTTATCGGCGAGAGGCGAGAGAGGCGCAGCTCGCCCGGCGCGGCCTGGTGTGGCGTTTTAGATTGTTTTTCGTGAAGCGGCAAGTCTCATTTGAAACGAGTGCCAGATTGCATGAATGATGTGACAAATCTGTGTCGAATAAAAGCACATGATTCTTTCTCCGAGGAGCTCACTCAGCTGCAGGGTGCGCGTTAGAGCAGCATTCAGCTGGCAGTATGAGCGAATTGTCGTTTTCTTGTTCCTGTCCCCGTTTCTATTACCACTGTAATATATGAGTTATAGTTGGATATAGCTAGGCCGTATAATTTCCGATTTTAACCGATACTCAAGAACGCTCGAGCTGTGCCTTTTATTCTGTGAGGGACAATAAGAAACAGATTCCTCGTGCATAACTTCTGCAATATAAACTTCATTGTTCACGAACAGATCAAGGGAGTCGTATAGTTCGCAAGCGGAATACCTTTCGGGAAAGAGGCTTCCGCGAAAGTCTCAATATATTTTCTAGAGAGCTGTTTAGGTCACCAGCCGAGTTAGCCAGGTCTGAGGAGCTTCCCGAGAAAGAGCTCGCAGAGTTCTTACCTGTGGTACCGGTCTCTGCAGTTAGTACACCACATCAGCGGGCAGTTCATAAGGTGTGGAAGCTCAGCGCTCGAGAGAACCTTGCCAATTCGTCCAGAACGACGAATCTCTGCCGACCGTAGAGCCCTCTCGACAAAGGTGCAGACGAGCTTGCACGGCCAGACAGCTTCAGGTCGTGGATAGCTGAGTCCTCTGTGGTCAAGGCTAAACACGAACTGAGTTTCTCCGTCACGAGATTCATTTCGCTGAAGTTACAGCTTGCATTCAGGACAGGCCACCTGCAAAGTTGAGCGGGTTTTACACATTAGCCTTCCTTGCTTCAATCAGCCTTGAAATTCGTTGGAGGTTTGTCGCAGTTTTTAATTCGCTCGTTCAGTCGTTTGGCTTGCATTTGAAGGCGGTGCGCGTTTTTCTTGGCATCTTCCATGAAACCTAGCGGTCAAATTGAATGACGTCTCACATTCCTCCGCTTCAAACTCTTTTGCAGGCAAGGTTCAATAGCCACGCACTCATCAACAGCTGGTCTTCTTTCAGCAGGAGGACTGCATTTTGCCTTGTTGGCTTCTACCGCTCGTATGCGACGCGGACGCGTTAGGTGGCACACGAACAAGCGTTCTGCGCTTCTTTGAACCTGCTGGTTGCATGTACAACGATACAATGGGAATTGAGTCGGCACCGCTGTCGGTCGCAGCAACTTCCGCTTCATTCCTACCTTGTAGTCCTCCGCCTTAAAGGCCTATACGTACAACCTCGGCTTTCTGCAGGGAAGATAATCCACATAGCGCTCCCTCTCCTAAGCTGCGAGGGGGAGCCAGGTTGGGGCAAGGTAAAACGTGAAGAGAATATAGGAAAGGAGGTGACGGGCAAAAGTGGAAAGCGCGAAGTGTGCGTCGGCCTTTAAAATGAAGGAAGCACACGACGCTCCTGGAGCTTGGTTGCCACTGGCTGCCCTTCTCGCTGCCTTCTCGCGAAATGTTCTTCAACCAGGCATCCCAAAATTTCTCTCTAGACGGAAGCTCGTCATAGCAGAGTTCCGGATCTCTCGCAGCATTTGACTTACAACGCGGCACGCAACAGTTTTTAGGCATCGCGTGCTCTGTAACCCATCTGCACACTATAAAACTGTGCAGAGACAGACAAAAGGCGGCTGTCCACGTCTCTTTTTCTCATCCGTCAGTGGTTATTGCCATGAAACTATAGAAACGAGCAAAAAAACAATCGAAAACACAAACCACACATGCGAGCACAGGGTAAAACTGCGATATTTTCTCCACGCAAAGCGGTGTAAAGGTGGACAAGCGATTTTTGCGGCCTTTGCAACCGCGACAGCGCCTCGGTATCGGCGAAGCCAATGACGGGCAGATATTTTCTCTGGGTCGCGGAGCAAGGGCGCGTTGGGCGCCTTTTCTATACTCTTTTTCACCTTATGATGTACCGCAGGAAAGGCTACAAGCGCGAGCTCCTTGCTCTATAGGGCACATCTCGGCGGCACAAGCTCTCGTGCGTTAAGAGTAGGTCCCAACGCTATGAGCTCGCGCTTCTAGCCTTGTCTGCGGTACAACATAAGGTGAAACGGAGTGTAGCTTTCAGCTCACAAGACCACTCCCGATGTGCAGCGCCTCCACGGCAGATGGGAGAAGTTCTCCTCTCACGCGCGCTCTTTTTGTTTTCGGAAAAAATCGGCAGGCCGCACCAACAGGGGGGATCGAGAGGCCGTGTCGGGGGTATCGTGAGGTATCGGAACGATCTACTAAAACTCTCTAATATATGTCTCAAGATCAATTCGGTAAATCAAAATAATAAACAATGCCCCGTCAGTCATACACATAATTACGTCATCTTTAACGTTAACGTAGTGTATGGAATTCCGTTCTCGTGTGGGAAAGTCTACCTTGTACAATCTGGCCACTGTCTGAATGTGGAACTTCCAGAACATCCCCTTTCCGTTAAATCATCACCATCAGGGCTCCTCGCCATACACGTCCGGGACTGCCAGTGCACGCCTATATTCCAACAGAATAAAATCCTCAAGCACTACCATGACAAGAGATCCCGAGAACTCCATGAGGCAAAAACGATCTTGTCTCAAGAAGCTTGCATAAGCACACCATCAATAGCGTTGTCTTATAAGGACATGGGTTAAGATTGCCGGCAGCCTATGATACCTTGCATCATCAACCTATCTCATAACTTGAAACGAATAGCCTCAAAATACGACCTGCCGTTGGCATTTTCAGCACCGAACAAACTTTAATATATGTCTCAAGATTAATTCGGTAAATCAAAATAATAAACAATGCACCGTCAGTCATATCACATAATTACGTCATCTTTAACGTAAAGGTAGTGTATGGAATTCCGTTCTCGTGTGGGAAAGTCTACCTTGGACAATCTGGCCACTGTCTGAATGTGGAACTTCCAGAACATCCCCTTTCCGTTAAATCATCACCATCAGGGCTCCTCGCCATACACGTCCGGGACTCCCACTGCACACCTATATTCCAACAGACTAAAATCCTTAAAGGGGCGATGCAACAATTTTTGTACTTTGCGCAGATACCACTTAGAAGGGATCCCTGACCTTAATGACCTATGAAACACGCGTTCCTTTTTCGCCCCACGCAATAGAAGTCCCAGAATAAAATTAAAGAAAACGAGCAGCGTTCATTCCCTCAACTCGCAGCCAGAACAAGCGGCCACGTGATCTGGAGCCGATTATAGGCCGCCAATGTTCATCATAACCACGCTCAGGGGCTGGCATAAGCACAGGACACGCGCTGAGTTCGAGACATTGTTACGGATCGGCTATTGTGGTCGTTGCAGCGGATTGGACACGGGCCACTACCCGAATGCTTCTCGAGCTAGTAATTATCACGAGCCCAAATCGAGTGCCCACGCAATGCCCGGGTCCAATCTATGAACCGCATTCAAATATCGTCATTAGGGTGTACTGTGATCCCACGTTACGTCATCAAACTTTGCAAAGGAGAGATAGAATGAAAATGATCGCTTTTGTTCTTGAAATTACACCGCAACAAAGAAGTTTCTTGGCCAGTGGCGTTGCGAGCGAGTATCCTTGAGTCCCACTAGTGCCAGTAAGCTCGTGTAAAGTGAAAAACATTCCAATTGAAGTATCGTTGCACCGCTCCTTTAAGCGCTACTATAACAAGAAATTCAGAGATCTCTTTGATTAGAAAACTAGGGTGCCTTCATGTGCGCTTTGCTTAGGGTGGAGACATCTGTCCATTTTGTCCCACGCGTTTATATTTATTTTTTGTTCAGAAGCGCGTGAAATTGCGTGTCCCTGCATGCGTTTGTGGCGCTGACTTTGCTATTGCGACATTTTGTTTTCGTCGCTCTCTTTGTATTTTACCGGTGAGCGCGTGCTGTCGGCATCGGGTGCTACAAAGGGTGGCATCACCCTAAACAAAACGACATTGAGACACCTTATCGAAAACCATCTTTTGTCAAGGGGCTTGCAGAAGCACACTATCAATAATGTTGTCTCATAAGGACATAGGTTAAAAAAGCCGGCAAGCTGTAATACCTTACAAACACAACCTATCTCAAAACTTGAAACGAATAGCCTCAAAATACGACGTACCGGTGGCGTTATCAGCACCAAACAAACTAAAACAATTGTGTCTCAAGATCAATTCGCTAAATCAAAATAATAAACAATACACCGTCAATCACAGACATAAGTACGTCATCTGTAACGTCAACGTAGTGTTGGAAATTCCGTTCTCGTGTGGGAAAGTGTACCTTGGACAATCTGACTGCTGTGTGAATGTTAGACCTCGAGAGCATCACCTTTCTCTTAAATCACCACCATCTCTTAAATCGTCACCATCGCCCTGCTCATCCGGGACTGCCACTGCACACCTATATTCCAACAGTCTAAAATTTTCAAGCGCTACCAATACAATATATGCACAGAACTCTATGAGTCAAAAACGATCTTGTCTCAAGGGGAAGCTTGCATAAACACACCATCAATAGCGTTGTCGGAGAAAGCGATGGATTAGCTCAACCTTTTTTCTCAGCCCGTGTCACTTTCATGTTGTCGAATTTGTTCTTTGTCCTGGGTTGCTTCTGTTTATACTTCTAAATTTCGTTTTCTATCTCTCTCTCTCTCTCTCTCCTTTTCTTTTTATGATTTGCTAGTGTTAGGGGTAAAGTTACATTTAATATTTAATTTCTTTAATCCATCTCTAATCTATAAAATTAATTTTCCTCCTCTTTCTACCTTCACGTGTCCTATATATATATATATTTTTTTTGTCTTCCTTGTTCAATGCATTAAACACCCAGTTGGAGTAACCGCTGTGTCCTGTCCTCCCTTCTTTTCCTTTGCGTTTTCGCTTTTTGATTTTTAACAATATAACCACAAGTAGAACAACAGTTCATTTTGATTCAGTATCTTTCTTCTACAGTGGGAACTTTTCCGTGTGTGTTTTCAGTGGATTGTGTTTTTTAACGTCAATTCCATCGCCTTCTCTACTTACCAAGCAAGATTTTACACTTTCGCCATCAGACACAGTGTGATTCCACAAGACGTCAGTGCATTGTTTGGCAATGCAAGACCAGCAATAAATCACGCCAAGAGATTGTGCAGGATTTATTGTTCTGAAATCTGACGACAGGCCCGGTTTCATCGGGCCTGTCTCAGCGTCCTTACCGCAATCGGCAACTTCTTTAACGATAAACACATCACCAGATACAGATTATTTCTGACTACCGCCAGCCAAAAGACTGAATTTCTATGGGGCTGTTACATCCCTTATCTAAAAAAAATCGGCATTTATCTAGGACGCAGCAGAAAAGTCTGTCTGTTACGCTGTTAAGCTGCGAGGCCCTTCCAAATAATATACGCGGTGTTCTTGAAAAAAAAATTTTTTTACTGTACCCCAGCAGCATGGGGTGCATATGGTGTCAAACATCCCGACATTGCTACTAAAGCTCAAGAAGCAAAGTGCGGTAACCATTCGGCCACGCACGCGCTCGCTTAGCGACGCGCGGCAATATAGCGGAGGCCATACCTATAACGGATTGCTTATAGAGTTGCAGAAGTGGCTGAACGATGTACCAAAATCTCTCAACAGGGCTTTTCAACTTTCTGACTTGGGCAACTTAATGTTTTCAAGCCGTTGCATTATATCACTAAAGACTGTCTCATTTTAGCTGACCGCTGCTATACCAAAGTCATGGTTCGTGGGTCCCTATCCCACCCGGCACTTCCTTTTCATGAAAAAACGCTCCAGATTAAAAAATTAAAACAATTTTAAATTTATCTAATACGGGTGACAAAGCATGACGCAAGACATGTTCCCTGCTGTGGCTACGAGTCTTGTTAAAACCAGCGATATCGTTTGTTTGAAAAATTCTTTGAAATCCTTCTGCAACAATTAAAATGAATTAGTACCCCACCAAACTAAAAATATATTATACTGGCACGGAACACTGCAATCAAGCAATAGCTTAGTTGCAATATTCAGCACCAGTGTACAGCATTTCAACACTGCATTGTCAACATCAATCTACTTATTAAAAAGATAATTATTAAATGTTAGTTAATTAGCCTAATGATCTCAATTTGCTTCGATCAGGGTGTTAAATAAAAGAGATGGGGGCTAATCCAAGAGACAATTCAAATAATGCATGAGGTATGAGCGTTTATGCGACAAATGATGGCAGTCACCCGCCAAGTCGGATTCAGAAATAAGGCTGCCATATATAGAGATAGTGCGAAGTTAGCGTACGTAGAGAGGGGTGGGGTTCCGGTGTCGCTGCATTCCTGCTCTTGTGTGTGTTTGGGGGGGGGGGGGGGTTCTGCTTGTGTTCCCTACATTCTGTGTGTTCAGTGATGTATGTGAATCTACCATGTAGCGTTCAAAAGTCGAGGGAATATAAAAAAAAGTTGTCGCTTCTCCAACATTTTTTTTTCTTTTGAGTGTCATTTGGTGGAGTCTATATTAATTACACGAGGGGAGAATGTTTCCTCCATTGGGCGAAGAAAGGTGACAATTGTCCTCCTTCTTATGGGAGGAAGTTTTCTCCTCGAGCAAAAATGAGTGGTAACTTTCCTCCCTTTCTATGGGAGGAAATTTCCTCTCCGTTTTGTATAAGAAACTTTTCTCCCTTGGTAGAGCAATATATGATACAAGCGACTTCCTCCTTTAAGAAAGAAAATACTACTTCCTTTCTTCTTTTTTTTTATAGTGCTTTTTTTTGTATTTACACCCAGGATGTGGAGCAATCCCTCAAAACCGATTTCGAAGTTAGGCGCTGCAGTGGCGGTGACGTGAACGACTGCCTTGTAAACCACTTATAAAACTTGATCTTTAAGCACACGTCGTGTCAAATGAGAAAGGGCCTCGCAAGCGACCACCACTCGCAGAAGAGGAGCTCCTCGAGAGGAATCGACGCCGTAGAACCGCCCAGCGTCGCCAAAAGCCAACAAAGGCGGACGATGGGAACGCAGTGCCAACAACACGACATGGCAGTGTCACCGGCCACGTGCTTACTAGGGGTGTCGACGTACAAACTTCACTTTGCACAGAACATTAGTCTCGATACTAGCAATTAACCATGAAGACTAGAATAACAGCAACAGCATGGATCAAAATATTTTAATATTTGCCACGTTCTCTTTCTAGCGAACAGCCTCGTGAGGTCCAATGTGGCTATTAGGCATTGTGGCAAAATCTCGCATATTGTTGTAGGCGACATTGTGAGCCTTTATACACGACGCTTCGCATACCCTTGACAACCAGCATTATGATTTCTGAAACTTTTTTTCTGTTCTGTTTCTCATTTCAGCGTTTTTTAAGGGTGTCCCTCATTTGAGTGAACAAAAATGCCATTGGTGAAAATAGAAGACAACCCTCAAAAATATGAAAGCTACGACTTTTTTTTTTTTTTTTTGCGAAAACACTTTTTAGGTTTTGAGAAGGTTTGCCATTTAGAAATTCTCGCCGATTTTACGTGTTACAGTAATATATTGTACTTCACTTTTTTAATATAGAATGAACAAACTGTCAAGCTGACGGCAGCTCTCTGGTCGCACAGGCATTGTTCTCACTATGCTTGCATTTCAGAGATTTCATCCGAGGCGGTCTTAAAAGCAGAACTGATGGTGACAGACATCAAGAAAACGCTCAGGAGTCAAATGGAACGGGGCTCGTGGTTGGACGACAAGGCTCGGAAGACCGCTCTTAGTAAGCTGCACAATACGGTCATCTTCACGGGCTACCCCAAAGCTGTAGCCAACGAGGGAAATATGAACGGATACTACGGTGAGTGAGTTCATGCCATGGTATCAATCACATGCCACCGAAAACCGGCGGAAAAACTAAAATACGCAAACTTTGGTTATTTTTTTACAAATAACTTATTTAAGCTTGACAACAAGTGCTAATGAAGCGATGGCCCAACTTTAAGTAATGCTGCCAAACTTTAATGCTAGCACAAATAAACACGCCAAATGTTACATCTGCAGTTCGTCTTATCAGTTGGCATGGATACCACTGAGTTTGTCAACACGTCGATGCTTATGTCAAGTATGACGTTTCAAGTTTATTTTGTTACGGAACATTTTTTCAACGGATTCAAGCAAGCGTCTACCCTCGAAAGAAAAACAAACTTTTGGTTTCAGCCGAACTGAATCGTTGGTGACCGAGTACTTGCCGTGCACTCTAAGAAAAAATGGAGGAAAAAGGTAGCAACGGCGCGTCTTCCTGCCTTCTACTGACGCGCCCCCAAGCGGACACGAGAAGAAGGGAGGAACGAGACGTTTTCCTCCTTCTCCAGGCAGACGGGAAAAGCTTTCGCCCTCCCGACTCATCTTCTTTCGGTTTCGTTTTTCGAGCTCGTCGCGCACATTGTTTAAGAAATGTTGTTGAGTTGATCGAGCTTCAGCGGCAGCGAAGGCCGCCGTTAATTCCGTCTTCTAGTCCAAACGTGCAGAACATTTCGGTTGCATTGATGTTTTTATCACTAATTTTATCAAACGAGCAAACGAAGCCGCTAGAAACAGCGAAGTTCCGGAGCAGTGCCAGCAGGGCTACGTACACTGACTGGGTAAGATGGCCGTCTCCAGATTGCGGAGCCCGCGCGGAACTACAGTAGCGGAACCACGCGGAACTGTGTCGACGTTTTCGACCTTATGGAAATCGCAGGAACTGCGTCCGAGACCGGCAGGTTTTGCTGCCGGCTGCCTGGGTGCCTACCGTGCTGAGTTCGGTTCTGTTTTCCGATGCCGAGTGCCAACCGGCAATCAACGTGGCTTTGTATTTCTGCGTGTCAGCAACATAGCAGCAACATCGTGATAGCAGTGTTGTGCGTTGTGAACAGAAGACTGGAATTATCGCCGATGTGACCGTGTGTTCGCGTATCAGTGGTGTAACAACAAGATGAGATGACGTAAACTGTCGGGCATTGATGCTGCTGAGTCGGGCCGTGATCGGAGAGGGCGGGGTGTCGCAGGTATGACATTCCGCTTTACATCAAAGAGTAATAGCATAGACGAAACTCCAGGAGTGCATTTCGGATCGAGCATGGATATACGCACTCCGCTGAGAACTCATGCCTCGTCGAAGGCCTAACTCTCGAACTGCGCGTGTATCACTGGGGAGCGTGTCAACCCCAGCAGCCGCCTCGCCTGGAAAACGTTGACGAGTACGCAGTGTTGACGGCTGTACAGATATTCGAGACTGCTAAAGTTTGCACCGGAAAGCGTAAAGCTCAGTGAAACATGCCATGCTTCGCGGCGTCCGTGCCTAGGCATAATCTACCGAGCCCCTAGCGTGCTCCATCCGATCGCGCGCGCCGGGTAAGGACAGTCGCGAGCTCGCCACGGCGAAGCTCCGCCGATCAACATCATCGCAAGTCGCAGTCGACTCGTTCAGTATCGACAATAATCCTCAGACCGAATCATACTAAACGCTGAGTCAGACGTCATCGCGCTCAGAGATCTGAACCAGCCTGCAGTCGCAACCATGCGTAGAACAGCGAAGATCTGCCTTAGCACGCTATGCTACAGCCAGTACGCATGAGAAAACTGGCTGTGACCATTCGTTTTGAGTGCGCAGTTGTGTCGGAGTGCATAGCTGCAGGTCTTGTCCGCAGTGCACTCCGGAGGGCGGTGTCGCAGGTTGACATTCCACTTTACATTAAAGAGTTTAAGACCACTTGAGGGATTAGGAGCAATCGGTCGACGTGCGAATAGTCATGTTCGAACGCTCGTCTGAACAGTAAGCTCCTATCGTACTGTGGCCAATGTGACTGTCGGTTGTCTCTCTCCCGAGAGCGATTGCGCTCTGTGGAAAGGACTGAGAAGTACGAAATTATGACGGAAAGCACGTATATTTACAGTGTGGAATTTCAGCATTAAAAAGAATAGTAGGTAAAATTGGAAAAAAGAAAGCTACCCTTTATTTTGCTGGTTATATATACTACAGTTCCTGGAGAAACTGCCCTTCCAAGTGGCGCGCTGGGATGAGCGCTAGGAGTTTTCCAGCTCGCCACGGCGTAGCTCCGTACACCTACGCTGCAAGTCGCGGCTTTGACTGCATTCAAGTTGATCGAAAAGCGATTTCTCTGCCCGTGAAGCATCACTTCCAGCTGAGTGAATATCCGCTCTACAGAGATTAATTCAAGACGGCAATTGAAGCCGTGCGCAAACAGCACAAATAGAAAAACGAACACTACAATAGAAATACAGGCTACGACGTGCCGTGCGGGGAAACAAACTCATGGTTTCGAGCCGCATTGGAGCTGCTTGCTTTATTGGCTTTCAAATAATTACGGCATGGTCGACCGTTTACTTTTTAATAAGAGATTCATCCCCTGAGCCATTCAAAATTCTCTCAGGGGTATGTCATTGCTGGAAAAAAATCAACGTGCTGGGAATATTATTTTATTGCTTAGGGAGTCACCGATTCCGTACGTTCAAAACGACCAGTATAAAAGACGGAAACGCAGAGCTCCGGTGTAGTGTTCGGGTTACTGTGCAGTTGTATTGACGTTTGTATGTGCCGGTGTGTGTGTGTATGTCCTCAATGTATGTTCACCTGCTGCTGCTTGTAGTATGCGCAATGTGTGTACATATGTGTATACTGGAGGATTCCAAAGCGCAAGAATAGCCTGAGAAAATAATAAAAAAAGTTTGCTGAACATGAATCGGGCGGTACCTAGCGCCACCTAGCTTAGCAACTTGCAATTTCTCTGCTTGACTCTGCCATCTGGTGGCAAGCGATTTAACCTTCTTTCACGCTACGCGCTAAACAGCAGCTTCGAGTTTGTTCTTTTGAGAGCTGCTTTTGGTTTCGCGGATTGGTTTGCCATTCCTCCGTGATGTGCGGTTGGCGAAAGAATTGTGACTCGAGGAACAGCAAAGGTAAGACGTGAAGTGCGCGAAGTAACTGGGTATCGGTTGTCTCCGTTTAACATCGCAGTGCTGGCGACGAGAAGACTGAGTAACTGCTTTCGAAACGCAAGTTTCTGTACCTGCGGGGGGAACCTGTCTTTGAAAATAAACACAGTTCGCGGAAAGCTCGTGTTACGCCTTTATTTGCTGCTCCTTTCGTCCCGTACATGAGACGTAGCGTCTTCGTTAAGCCTTATTGAGCTCGATTTGCTCGATTCAGGGCCGCCATAATGAAATGCAGGCGACGGAGGAACTATTTGCTCCCCTGCTTCAGGGACGAAGGTTTCTCCCTTTCTAAAGGAACATAGGTTACAAGACCGTTCCTCCCCTTAAGGAGGACTATCCATACCCTTTTTCTAAGAGTGTGGGTTACAAAAACGAGGCTCTCTACATACTTCCGAAAATTAGTGTAACAATACTGGAGACTTACTTCCTATCGAGGCGTAGAAGTGCCTGAAGTTTTAAAAAATGGCCTTAGACGTTTTTACCATATCGGAAGGTGCAAAACTCAGGACCGAAGCTATGCGCAGAGCAAGCCGTCTGTTCCTTGCGCGGGAGTTGCGGTGAAGTCGGAACGAGGCCGAGCTCTGACTGTCTTTTATAGAAAGAATAGTGAGTATACCCCAATGCTAAATGCGTTAAAATGTACCCACTGTTTTTTGTTTTTTTTAATAAACTAATATGGCATTTTGGCATCATTGCAAACCCTGTGCATGCAGCAGGCAAACTTGCGATCCACATAGAGTGCCTGGGACGCTTTTTCGACTGGCCCGTTTAGCGTCGTATGCTGTCCACGCATCGAAACCAGTCCCGAAGCGGCAACAAAGGGCGTCACAGCAAAAAGTACGAGTGAACGTGAGCGCCGCTGTCTGCTTGGCGTCCTACCTCCTTGCTGCTGAAGCTTTCGTGAACTGTCAAGCTGAAGAGCAACACGCAGCAGAACAGCCGTCTGCCGCATGACCTCCGCTGCTTTGACACCTCCAAAATCGCGGAAGGCAACAGGATAGCACTTCAATGACGTCATCACGCAAAAATCGAAAGACCAAATTAGACGACGGGCTAAACCACAGCCTTTTTTATACTCACAAAGCCTGGTAGTTCGACGACGGAGCCATAGAGTGCCCGATCGCAGATTTGGAGCACAAGGATGTGGTAGCACAGAGCATCAAAGAGCCATTTCGCGGGGAACCTGGACCTCAGCGCACACCTTTTGCAGCGGCGAGGACCCGAAAAACACTTGTTCGCTCGGGACAATTGTGTTTCAGCGACTCGCCGCAGCGGGGTGCTAGTCACGTGGCTCTCTTCTCATCCGTTGTCCGCCTCTCCCTTTTTTTCATTTCGGCATCCGCTTCTCATGACGACATCAAATCATCGATTAATATAATATGTATTCCTCTAGATTGATATTAAGTTACCAACAATGTGCAAGAAAAAATATTAACATAATATTAAACCTCGCTAAACTAGAAAAAAACGAGTCCATTTACCCATCGCGTCATAAGCCCCTCTGGCGTGTTCCTGCATTTAAAACAAATTTCGGCACTCAACGATACCGCTACCAATTACCGCTCTTGTTAAACTTGCTATTTTCTCGCGACATTGATATATACTCTGTAACAAATCCTAACATACAAGAAATTTTGTAACACAAAATCATTATTTACGACTCTGATAGCTCTAAATGTGTGTACTTAGGTGTATGCATATCTTTTTTTTATTGTTATATACTGTTTTTTTTTTCAATTAATATGTCAGTACCGCTGCAGCCTTGTATTAAGGCGCTGGAACCCGTCAAGCTTCAAACGCACAATTTGTTTTCCAGCGCCCTTGTCACAAATGTATTTTGTAGCAGAAAATAAACTGATTTGATTGATTGATTTGATCCGCCAGGCTTTGTTAGTGTATATGAGGCTATGTCTAAACACATCAGACGCGTTAAGGCCTAGTATCGAAACTAACGTCTCCTTCCCCTCTCTGTTGCTTGCTTTCCCTCCCTGCTCCAACAGAGGCGTACTGGGACTCCGGGGAGACGTTCTTCAACAGATGGCTTCATGGCGCGTTCTGGCACCAGCAGACACTGATACGCGTGCAAGAGGACGTGATGTTCGACGTGAGCGCGGCCAGCGTGTTGTACGCGGAAAGGGCCAACTGGGCTGCTGTTGAGCCCGGTCTCCTTCAGGCGCCGATCTTCGTCAAGGACGGGCCGGACGCCTTCAACTACGGCAGCCTTGGCCAGGTAATGCCGACCTCGCACTCATTTAGCTGCAACCAGAAGTAACGCGTTACAACTAACGCCGTAACCAGTAACACGTCACTTTCTTCAGTAGCGTTTTGACCTACTCGTTAGTTGCTATTGCTTTTTGTTTTTTACATAAATAACGAGAAAATTATTTTTGTGGCTATATTTCGGTATCGTTTATAAAATTACGTTACTTGATACCCGTTACTTCTTACTACTATTGTTTTTAGCTTCGAAGCAAATTAGTTCGCATTTCGTAAACATGCGCCTAAAACGGAAAAATAATATTTTCTTTTCCACAACAATGTTTTCCAATTAGATTTACAAATATATAGTGTACATTTCAGATTATTTGATAAACTACAGAATGCACTCATATATCACTCTGTAAAAGCTCATCTGTCGTCGAAGTTAGCGTCTGCGGCTTATCGCTGCCGAATATTGCTAAAACTAACGGAACTCAAAAGTAGCATCCGTTTGTTTCCGGAAGTAACGGTGACGGTGTTTTATTACGCTTGGAGTACTGTAAGTAATCTCAATAAGTAACTCGTTGATATTTGAGTAACCAACAAGCAACGCTATTTTGTTACTTATTTTCGGTAACGTGCACTACACTGGCTAAAACACAATGGTCGGCCAACCCTCAAAACGAATAGAAACGTTTGGGGTAAACCTGGACTGAATTGCATCGATGAAGCTCTAACCAGTGCTCCCTGTCTCGCAGAAGCTACCCCAGTGTGGGCTCTTTTGGAACGTACAAGCAAACGATCGAGAACGATCAAGACACTGATTGATCCGCCTCTCGATTTTCGAGCAATCAGATTTCAATTTCCATGACTATGCTACCAAAAAAACAAGAGTCTAAGCTCATTGTCCGCCAAATCAAAATACTATAGTAACCGCAATGCGCAACCCGACAAAAAATCATGATTTATATATTTTTACTGTCTTCTTAGCGTGTATTTTCTTCCGATTTGAGTTACTGTAAGATACTTTACCGGTCTCATCTTCACATTCCACGCATTTACTATCTTACTCATCTAAACCTTACAGCTGTTGGCGAGAGCGTTGATTCGTGGCTACGAAGCCAAAGCCCCAGGCAGCCAGATCGACGAAAAGGGACAGGAACGGGACTGGTGGACGAACTCCACCTGGGAGAAGTACAGAGCGAGAATGGACTGCCTGCGAAAGTCGCTCAGCTGGGTAAGGTTTCATATGTATCTTGGATAGTGATCGATCTCTAATCAAATGCGTAAAGCTTCAATTTGTTTTTGTCCGAGTTTTTTTTTCTTTTTTTCTTAAAAGAACTAGAGAAACTTGATAAGCTACCTTTTATTTATTTATTTCAAAATACTGCCAGTCCCAATAGGGAGTTTAGCAAGAAAGGACACAAAATAGAAGAAAATTGCATGCATCATAATTGGCACTTCCTGTTCAAAACATACACATAAATGCAATTGAACAATGACTAAAAAGACTGTAATGAAAATTTATAGCCAAAAGATACATAGAATAAAAACGCAAAGCAGGCCAGTCCTGTTTGTACAATAAAAAATAGGTATGCTTACATCGCTCATTTCTTTGTGACAAAATATATAGATGTGCTCGAAATTGGGTTATTGTGGCGTTGTTAGTGATCAAATGATCAAGTTCGTGCCATTCTCTAATGACTAAGGGAAAAAAGAGCACCGAGAACAGTCGTTTTAAGGGAATATTCAGATAACTTTCTACTGTGTTTATGTCTGTTTTTTTTTCTTGCATGAGAAAATGAAACGTCCTTGGACATCAATGTCAAAGGTATTTTGACGAAGAAAGTAAAAGAATTTCAGCGTAAACTGTTTACCACTGCTAGCTAAGGTTTATAGATGCTTTTTTTAGAAGTTCAGTTGGTGAGTCCGTGTGCCTGTATTCGTTCTATATAAATCTAATTGCCTTAGCTCTATTTTGTCCAGTTTAGATATGTTGGCTTTTGTGTGAGGGAGCCAGACAATATTGGCGTATTCTTGTGTGGGCCTAATTAGGCTAGTGTAAGGCAAAGGGTTTTGTGGATGTCGTGACTAATTTAAGTGATATTTTCAAATACATAAGTCTTTGAATTCTTCTGCTCTTACATAAGCGCCATGACTACTCCAACGTAAGTCTGAGGTGAATATTATATCCAAAGATTTACACTGATTAACCCGTGAATGTGTTAGTTCGGTTGGTCCGTACGGAAATTGAGATCTAGATTGTTTCCTTGTTATAGACATGCACAAGGATTTGTTAGCGTTCGGAATCATCTGCCAGTCAGAAAACCAGTAATTTATTCGTTGAAGTGCGTTATTGTTGGCGTAAACTGTTGGCACCAAGAGGTAATTTGGCGCCAGCTGTTTGCGCTAAGTCAGCCTTCCTTTTCGTTCAATGGCGTCTCTTGGCTTTTAACATCGTCGGGGGCATGTCCCTACACACTTCTAGCTTCGCCTCTGGTGGCATCATGTCGCCTCCAGAAGTTTCATACCTCCATGCTTGCGACCAACCTGCCGCGCAAGAGGCGTCCGTTAATAAATTGCCCACGCTCTCAGTGGCTTTCGTAGATCCCTCTTTTATATCTAGGCTCTCTCGTGTCGTGCTATTGCCTACCACGATCCTGACATGTGGTACAGCAGCCGCGGTGCATGCGGCAGCCGCCTGTTCTGCTGCTACAGGTCTCTGTGCACTCAGACTACTTACATACGATTTCGCACAATATCAAAGAAGTGGCAAACCACATCGATGAGCCGCTGCTGTTCTCGGCACCACGCAAGATAGCACAACTATGCCCGCGCGTAAATCGGTAAATCAGGAGAATAGCAAAAGGCTTACAAGCACTCTTAGAACACGCAAACAAGTTTATGGACTTCTCGCTGGGTGTCGTATACAAACTCCCGTTGTCATGCGGCCGAGTTTATATATCGGGACGACGTTGTTGATGAAAGAATGTTTGAGCATGTTCCTTCTTTGTGGTCAATGACCGGATGCCACTTGTATACGTGCACTGTAGAGACTTCCTGTGTTACCCGTCTTCGAGGAAACCTAAATCATAGGCAGGGGGCGTGCAAAAGCGGAAAGAAATTTGCTGGAAGCACGAGCAAAAGAAAAAACAGGCTAGAGGCCAGACTTCAATTTACGTACCTAAAAAATATATGGATTTTATCGATGCATGGTGAGCGACACGTCATCGTTATATGGTGTTGTTTGATTTTAGGGTGATTTCTTCGTCGAATCATTCTTTGTTTTTTCCCATAAATGCTCAGTTGATAGTTTAGTGTTCGTACTGTGTGTTTCTCTCTATCTCCCTAGCCGCGTTTACATGAATGCGACTTCATCGCATCGACTCCAATCGTCCTTCGAATGAAGCCGACGTGGTAACGTTTACATGAATGCGCACCAAGCCCTACGTGATGGTGGCGCCACGCCGTGGGAAAGCTGAAAGTTAAAGCTGGGTTTCCGGCACCGGCGGAACCACGTGACCACATTTTCCCGTGCATCGCACGTGAAGGTCTTTCCACGCTTTCGGCGCGCCTAAAGATAGCGCCCGCTGTTTTCGATGCTGTGGAAGAAGTTACGAGACGGAAGAAAATCCAAAACCCGAGCGTTTTGGGCTCCTGGTCAGGCTGCCGGGCCACGCTTGATCAGAGACGACGTGCGTGCGCACGTCCTGGCGAGCGAGATCGTTTCCAACCGCTCTGAGGACGCAAAGCGCTTCGCCTCGCCAAATCTTGCCAACCGCATCCCGAGGTCGAAAGGCTCCGGCGCAGCCAGGAACGGCACCGAGGTAGGAGCTTCTCGTTCTGCGCTACCATGCAGTGCTCGGAGTTCTCGGCGTCGTTCGTGCTATATACCTCTTACTTAGTTTGGCAATACACTCTTGCGGTTCTTATCGGGAGAAAAGTGCGGGCGACCACACGGGACCGCGCCCTCCGCCGCCGCCGACAAGGTTGGCCGCCGGCATATTCTCAGCTGGTCACTCTCTCGCGCGTCAAGCGCATTCTCATAATCCTCCATGTTCCAAAATGCGGTGAGACCTCCGTTTACATGGGTTGAATAAATCCACATTCGCCGTCTCGATCCACCTCTGTCTAGCGACTTGAATGCGATGCATTCCGCATTTTGCCGCTTACATTTTGCCGTTTACATGACCACATTGAATGCGACAACTGGATTCGAAGCGACTAAGTCGCATTCATGTAAACGCAGCTCCTGTCTTTTGCCGCGCTGCTTTTAATTTCTTAAGTCTTGAAGCAAGTCGCCTGCATTGTACCTTCATCCACTTCAAATGCATTGGCGGAATATGACGCTAAACACATTTGTCAAAGACGCGTTCTAGGCTCGTCATAAAGTCGTTAACTCAGTGCCTTCCCTAAATTAATGCGTTAGCATTAGAGCGCTCGTTTCGACGAAAACCCGGTGGTGTCTTCCGTTTGTCAGCGGCGGGGAGAAAGGGAGTAAAAGGAGGGAGGGTGACGCGTACGACGCTCCCATTGGTCCGAAGCGCTGACGTAAGCACGCGTCAACTTCTCGCTCTTTCCCCGGCGCTGACCAACCGACAGACACCGCAGGGTTTTCGTCGAAGCAAGCGTTTTCGTTTTCGTCAAAGGATCGTCGCATGGCTGGCGTAGATACAAAGAGGAGGAGGCGCCGCGGCTCGGTGGAATACGGGCATGCCCAGTGGACGCACTGTGGTCGCCGCTTGTTCTTAGCTTTGGATTTCCGTTTTAGCGGTGCGTGGGCTGTGTTCTGTGTGTGTAGTTTAAACGATGGATGCGGTTCCTTCACGAGTGATATGAACGTGGTTTCTTCCACGAGTGGTATGGATGTGGTTCTTTCCATGAGTGATACGAATGACCGGATCCAAGAACGTGGACATAATTTGACATGCTGAGTACAGAACAGGGGTTAAACAATAGTACAGGAAGATTCATTGGTAGATTCTTAAGGAATGCGTTAGCATGAACCTTGGTATACTCCATACACGCCTCCTTTTGGCAAACGCTAACACTGACACCGTAACGAAGCCAACAGTGGCAGCAAAGAATAGAGGACGTAACAGAGAAAGCCAAAACTGAAAAGTGAAGGTGTCATCGTTAGCCTTTCCCAAGGGGGACGTGTGTAGCGTTTCCCAAGGTCTATGCTAGCGCATTCCCCAACGGTCCAGCAACAGATGTTACTTTAGTGTTTTCATTCTCAGTTTCGACATGGTTAAATATGGACAATCTGAACTGGCCACTTAATGATACGAAGTAGAATTAAGTTTTTAAAGTCCAACAATTGCCATGGTCTATTTTAACGTCTGGTAACAAATATTTTTTTAATATGCCAGCAAAAACAAAATTTGTAAATATAACTTGCAGCAGCAGGGGTGTAATGAAACTGGATGGAAGATCGGTCTATGACAACGCAATTTGCGCTACCCTTTTTAGTGCCCGAGATTACAGAGTAGAAGCTCAACTGTTATAAAATATTGTTCTTATCGCGACGCAACTCTTAAATGTAATGAAGGAATTATTTGACTATATAGATATATATATATGTAGTCCGTTTATTTTGGCTTTTGGCGGGTTCGTGAAACCTTGTTTCTTTGATTCATTGAATGAAGTGCGGTTCATTCATCTGCATATGTTCGTTTATATTTATATATTCACTGAGAGCCTGAGAAAAGAAGTTGGTGCCCAGTTCCGAGCAAATATTGCTTCTCAGCCAATGAGATGACAGCGTGAGCAATACCAACGCCCAAGAAGCAATCAGGAAGCAAGAAGCCAGAGTGTATACAAATAAGCCTCGCGTTTCTCAACATGTCGGGGAATATTCAGCAGCCTCCTTTTCGCTTTAAGTCCGACCGCAGAAAAAAACTTCTACGATCCGGTGAAGCCGATCGAGCAGCGCCTAAAGAGAATCATCAGGGCGCTCCCTGTCTCTGTGGGTTCGCTACATCGCTCGCCAAAAGCCAATCACGCTGGAAGAGAAGAAAAACGCAAGATTGCGGCGCATTTACAGGGCGTGATCGGTTGAGTTGGTCAGGGCGAATGGACAAGAACGACGAGCGCCGTGAGGACGCACTTTGTTTGCGAGATAGGAAGCTTCCGGAGGCGACATAGTATGCACCCAGAGGTGAAGCCAGTGGAGGGACACGCCCCCAACGATGGCCACAGCTGTTTCGGTCACCCTCGGGTCCCGGGGGTGGCCAAAACAGCTGTGGTCCTTTGGGGGGGGGGGGGGGAGTCCCTTTACACGTGTAGCTTCACCTCTGGGCCCATTTGTTCGGAGCCGGTTAGCATTAACCGGGGAAAACGTTAAACGCCCTACCCTACTTGGTACGTACAAGTAACTAGCAAAGTTTCACGAGGCCCGAATGACCGGTAGTTCCGTGTTTTATTATAGGGTTGTCGCTGGTGTCACCTACAAGTTCTAAGGAATATAAGTGGCTTTCGTGGAAAAGTTCCCGAAAAGACGGGACCCAAGTACGCGAGCTACTGGGTTTTCACTACACAGCGCGACGCACATTTGAGCTTAAGGAACACTTTTAGATGGTTGTGGTACAGATATTCGGTAAGGTATAAACTAAATTAACCCTTGTTTGAAAAATTTCTAAATGTTTGGCAGTCTGAACTGAAGACAAGCCTCGTTGAAATTTTTTTCCAAGTTCGAAAGGGGTCGACGAAGTTCAGTCCCAGAAACGCTGAGGAAGAAGTGAGCAGTGAAAGGCGGGCGGTACACCGGCAGCATGGTTGGCCAGCATAAAAGAGCTGTATATAACTACATCATAAATTGAAAATTGTGTAATTCGGTTCCTATGAAAATTGACCCATTACTAAATTACCCAAGCATCCAGGAGAATGCTGAAAGTATAATTCTACGCTCCGCGTGCACTGGCCTTTCCCGTATAAAAGATTCGAAGTAAATAATCATAATAAGGCTTTGACAAACGCACGTGCAAGGCAAAATTTGTTTTAGGCTTTTGCTTTAGAACAGTAACTACTCCAGACGCCAGCACGTGCAGCGTGTAATTACACTCGTAGCATTCACCTAGGAGCTTGGAAAATTTGGCCAAATGTATATTGGGACGCTGTCTGCTTCTGTGTGCTATCAATATCCGGCCGATGGAGTCACGGCAATCCAAAGTAGTATTCCAAAGATGTTGCCATGCCGAGAATTATCGCGTTCATTTGGGCTTAGGAATGACCAAAATCGAAAAACTATCTAAACAATTGCGACGAGGTCAATGTTCATACTTTGCGATTTAAGTGAGGTAAGGCAAAGCGAAAGCCTCCTGCACAATTTAATGCTGATTAACTCGCGCGATATTGCAGCCACTATGACATATTTGTTCCAAAGCGAGCGACGCTCGCTCTCAGGGGCACCGCCATGTTTCCCCCGCCGTCCTTATTCTGCCGGTCACGCGATCTAAACTTTCCCCTCGTAGGGAAACTCAGTTAACTTTTACGGCGGTTAAGGTTAACCGGCTTCGAGCAAACGGGCCCTGGTTGCATATCATGCCGCCTCCGGAAGTTTCCTACCTCCATGGGTCCCTGGGATCGTAGCGTCCGCTGCGGTTGGAATATAAAGTTTAAACAAGTATAGCTCTCGAGTGCATCCTCTTTATTCCGAGGCGCGGACGATGTTCCGAGTGGGGATATCCGTCTCCTGACACACCCACATATATTTTAGGAATACCCGAGAACGGTTTCCCGGACGTAACACAGCTGCGGCTACCCGCACTTCCATGCATATTTTAAAGTGACTGCACGAGCTCGCGTTGTCTATACACCGCGGTGACGAGAAATATGCGTTCTAAAAATTACACCATCTTCCCGAGGGGAACCATGGGGTGATGCGGAGCATCGCGGATCGTTATTAACGGTGTTATTAACGGTTTTAGTAACGTTGTCAGTAACGTGGTTAACTTGCGTGTAATTACGTTGTTAACTTGCGTTGGTTACCACACATCGCGTGAACGTTGTTGGAAACTCCGTGATGCTCCGCATCACCCCATGGTTCCCCTCGGGAAGATGGTGTAATTTTTTATTTAACGTGCATCACGCAGTAGTGATCACACGAACGCGTGCCGGTACGAAACTCATCCAGGTCGAAACGGGCGGGGGCGGTGGGGAATCGAACCCAGGAGGTTCCCAGCGCAAGCTTTCGCTCCACGCTCCGAGCTGAGACGCGTTAGCCCAGTCGGCCACTTCCTCCCCGAACGCGCGCAGCGCGCTACCGCTGCTTATATTCACACTTGAAGGAGAGGAGACTAGAGGAGGAGAGTTGCGCATGCGCGCGCGGTGTGAGTAGAAGCGAACGCACGCGAAGTGCACGCAGCTGGTAGAGAGAGAGAGCGGAGAGAGTAACGCGCAGCTGTTGGAGAGAGGGAAGGAGGAGAGTTGCGCATGCGTAGTGTGAGTGCGGACTACGACGCCGACGCCGACGCCGATGCGGCGGGACATAGACCCGAGCAAGAGATGCTCCGCATCTAAAATCGCCTTCTTATATTTTGAATAGTTGGCGGATTCGCCTCAAACTTGGTTCCAGACATTACCTGACACATCTGAGCTCTTAACTCGGGCTACGAGTCACGATAGATTGTTTTCGTAGATAAATTAATTTTTTCAAAATTAATCTCGGGGTCTCCGAGGCACTATTAGTAAAAATGAAACCATGACGTCACATGGAACATGAGGGCAGTACACAGTGGCGTAGCTAGGTCATCCGGCACCCGGGGCCCTTGTGTCTTTTCGCAGCACCCCCTACCCCCGGCCTTCACTCCCCGAGATCGCAACCGACCAGTAAAGCGAAGGGGGGGGGGGGGGGGAGCTGCCAGAGGTGACACCCCCAGTGGCGTAACTAGGTAAAACGGCGCCCATGGCAAATTAAATTTCCGCCCCTCATAGCTCATGGCAAATGAAATTTCGCGCCCCTCGCGTAGCCCCGCTGCCATTTTTTTCCATCGGGCACATGTGGGGTGGACTCGGCTCGGCGCTCCCTCCCAAGTGGCGCCCGGGGCACTTGCACCCCCTGCCCCCCCCCCCCCCCCCCCCTAGTTACGCCACTGAGCACCCCCTACGTGACTGGTACCCGGGGCCCATGGCCCCCGGCCCCCCGGTTGCTACGCCACTGGCAGTACAGCTCGTTCCCGATAGGTTACGAGAAGCGTGATGTGGACGAAATGAATCCGGCAGAAGAAAACGCGTAAAATACTGATTATTTATTTTGTCTTATTTTCTTTTTAGACTGCTTGCTCGGCTTCATTTTAAACGATATGTCGCTTCACCTCACTGGCTGGAGGAGAGAAACTCGAATCTTGGCTTTGACGTTTCCTTTATTTACCCTTTTTCTCGATGGCCATTTTGCTTTAGGGGATAGTACAATTCGTTTTCCTTTTATGCTTTACACCTTGCACGCCTCCCAGGAGATAGCTCCTACTCGTGCAAACGAAGAATATTATTAGTATCATTATAATAATATTAATAATTATTATTATATTATTATTATTATTATTATTATTATTATTATTATTATTATTATTATTATTATTATTATTATTATTATTGTTATTATTTTTTGTGTGCCAGCACTAAGACCGATTTTTTGTTCCTGAACACTATAAGAATTACACATGGTTGAAAAACCCCGAGGCTGCGGGTAAACGACACAACACTAAAAAGACTCTATAATTTTTTTTTAGTGTTGTGTCGTTTACCCGCAGTCTTGGGGTTTTTTCAACCATGTGCAATGTACACCAGCTCGTTTGCGCCCTTACATTTTGTTCATAAGAATTAGGTGTCGATACCGCACAACTTGGACAGATAAACGCCAAACTCGAGCTTTTGCACACGCTGAAAGCCAACGTTGATCAGCTGTCTGATTTTCCGGCAAAAGTAGATGATCTCCCTCTTTAAGGCGTCCACGACGTGATGAAAGAGACGATCAAGGGCCTGCAAGAATCGATCAAGAAATGCGATTTTATGATGCAACTCGTTACAGAAAACGATGAAAAGGTCAAGTTAGTTTGATACGAAGTCGGAGTACTGCAAACAACGGTGAAACACCAAACGTCCTTTATTGAACAGCTCCAAATAAACATTAATTCAATTGAGCAGTACAGCAGAAGATGTGATATATAAATTTACGGAATTCCTTTAACGAACGATGAAAACGACGAACAATGAAACAGTCAACACTCATCAATTGTTCACTGTTTCAATCATTTTTTGCCAAATTTTCGGGTGTGTCCCATGATGAAGTTATCGCACCAACTAATCTCGATCTTTCTTGCTCATCATCCGCCTTTCTGCCGGACATGACTATAGAAGATTTACGTACACTCTTGTTTAGTGTTAATCCCAATAAGGCACCCGGGGCAGAAAAATTTCGTCTCGCAGACCTACATCGAAATTTTGAAGTGCTGGAAAATATCTTACTGCGCATATTTAACGGAATTGTGAGCTTCGGAATAACTCCGGCTGGCTTGAAACGTGAAATTGTTAGGCCAATTTACAAAGGCGGGGCTCATGATAACCTTGAAAGTTACAGACCCATATCTATTTTCCCTTGTTTAGCCTTAGTGATGGAAAAAATATATGGAAAACAATGACCACGTTTCTTGGCAAGTTTGGTCTATTGTCGCCGACACAGCACGGTATTACAGCGGGGCGTGGCACCGATTCGCTACTTGAGAAACTCGTGGACACGTTACACTCAACATTTGAAAACAACAAATTTGCCTGTCCACTTTTTCTAGATGTTTCCAAGGCATTCGACACCATCATCGACTAATCTCAAAGAGAATCAATAAAATATTATTATTTTATTATTATAATTCCGACATCAACTCTGCGAGATCTACATTCATTAATAAAATATTATTATTATTATTATTATTGTGATATATGTCAGTTCAGTTAAATATCTAATGGTTTTCTTCGACTCAGATTTATCTTGGACAACACACTTGTCTGATATCACTAAACGCTTAAGATGTATCTCATGCTTGCTTTACAGCACAAAAGTGTTTATAACATTTTTGTTAAAAAAGTGATTGTTTATTCCCTAGTGTATAGTGTGCTTAGGTATGGTATAACACTCTTTGCAAACTGTTCTCGTCTGTGGCGTCCTAGGGTGGATAGTGTCCTCAGGGGGATCTTGAAGAGCTTGGCTTACAACTCTGCTTTTGCTTCAAGTGGTAATTTATTTCAGTCTCTCTAATTGCCTTCGTTTTATGCGCTATTCCAACACACAGTAATTCTTCAGCACTTCTGGTCTAATGAATACAAAGTTCCGCATACTACATCCCGGGCATTGGCCCCGTAAGTGATGACGTCACAACATGGTGTCTGGGTCCAAACAAACCGTTGCTAAGGACGTTGCTATGGACTAATGCATGGAGACTCCACATGAGGCTAGATTTTTGCTTACAAGTAACCAAATAAATTTTTGTAAGCAACCTAACTGCTTGATATCTAATTATGAAGATGTTCTTGTCGTCTCAGCGTCGTATTTAAACAATGAAAGCCATTTCTGAAGTATTACACTCCGCTTTGCTTTGGTAGCAGACGACACGATAGATTTGCTGGCCTCTGTCGGTAAACAAGCGACAAAAACAAGTGGATTGCCGTGGCCGTAGAGGCCTCCGCAATGTGCGTTTTTTTCTGTGAAGAACCCAGCTTAGTTCAGAGGGGTGAAAATGCCGTAAAATCAAACCACGTCATGCAGATCATTTACGACGACGGCCTGAAGTGCATTACCGGCGTAGTGCAGCCCAGTATGAGGAACAAATCGTACGCCGTCAAGGTAATTCGTTGATTATTATTATTGCGTTTGTCAGGTTATTAAAGCATTCCACGTCTATCGCGATTTTTCAGTAACTATTGCAGCGATGGTTACAACCAGTTACGACGCACCCTCGCATAGCGCGAGTCCAAAAACAAAATTTGGGATCTCGACCGATCGTCCCGAAGTGCCTTTCTCACGGGTCCAATGCGATCTTTTAGCAGATGATCATCTCGATCGACGCCCGGACTTTCGATAGACCATATTTTGCAACGCACCCCACCATGAATTCTTATAAGTGTCTGAAACTCATCACATTTCAAACAAATGCAATATCAGAATATTGTCTTCATTCACACGATTCAGACGCCGGCGCCGGCTTGGCCGGCGGGCGTGTGGGCAGACGGCATACTACTTGCATTCGGTGTCTGCTGCAGGCATCTTGAGGACCGGAAGTTGCAGTCGTAAATATTTCAGAAACAAGCGATTACCGGCACACTTCTGTCGAAACATATATTACATTCAAGCTTTCTATATCTGTGATTTTTAGAAGTTTAAATTAGGGCTGGGCAATTGATCGATTAACCTTCCGATTAATCGATTAAGGCTTTAATCGCGATCAAATATTTTAACCGGTTAATCGGTTTTTTAATCGGTACTCGCAAAGAAGTCAACTGGATGCACGCATGGCTCTATCCTGGACGACCTGCCCGAACTAGGGGTAACTCATGCCCCCCCCCCTTAACGAAAACGCTGCGTGGCGTGTATCCGGTCGTTCTGTCCCGAGTGGTTTTCCGTTCCCAACCAGGTGCTATGAGCAAGGTTCAATTCTCGCGCTCGCGAAGCGTCACGTGTTCGAGGATATACATTACAGTTCTGCCGAGGCCAGACGAACAAGCCGGGCCCGCAATTGATCCCCGCGCGACCGCGAAACTTCACGTGTTGAGGATCTATTACACATCCTGCCCAGGCAAGACAAACAAGCAGAAAAACAAGCTGGGAAGCTAACAACGCCATGGTTACTTGTTCCAGTATTCGGCCAGTAAAAATGGACGGGTTCACGAGTATTGAAAGGCTATCTCGCTGGAAAGTTTGGGTTTAAAGTAAACTCCAGCGGTGAAGTTTTTAACTCGAAGGAAGTCCACTGCATCATCTGCAACAAGCCGTTTTCGTACAGTGGAAGCGTAAGTTCGCTTCAGTATCACCTACGAGCGAAGCACCCATGTACGCCGCTGCAGCAAGGACCATCCGCCAAAACGCAGACAACAATCAACGCCTTCTCATCAAGGCCCATTTCTTTGAAAAAGAAGAAAGCATCGCCCAAGCCCTGACTTCTTGTCTTCCTGTCGGAGAATGTAGACAAACTTCTTTGTCTTCGGAGCTGGAGCAAAAATATGTGTCTTTGAATCGTTGAACTATATGTATCCTCAATTCTAAATGTCCTTTGCGCAGTGTAACAGGGAGTAAAATAAGTCTTCAAAGGCAAGACGAGTTCTTGCATTATTTTTAATATATTATTTATAAAAATCAACGCAACCGATTAATCGATTAATTAATCGATTAAAGGGTGGCGATTAATCGGGTTAAAATTTTTAATCGACGCCCAGCCCTAGTTTAAATCCTACTCCTGATTTTTGAACGGTCGGGTTTTCGTAGCGAACCTTAGCCACATGTATTTGTCCATAACAACGACCCTAGCCACGGTTTGTTTGGACCCATGACATCACACTTACGGAGTCAATTAAGAAATGTTCCTCGCTTTGAGATACCTAGGTGTCGCACAAGGTTTGGAGAATGTGTCCGACGGTATTACATTCCACATTTGTTTACCAACTTACCCGACTCTGTTTATCATGTTGAAACAAGGTGTAAGCTGAAAAAGGTCCTGAACAGATTATATTACTAGGACAGGTCCTGTGTCTGTTCATGGGTTTTTCTGCCATTGCGTTTATTGCTGTGTGTGCGTAGTGTGATGGGTCTGAGTGTGTGCCAAGGGAGGGAGGGGGAGGTTGAATGGGGGTAGAGTTTTGAGGCAAGTTAACATAGGGTCGAGCCGACCTCCTTGAAACATGAAGGTATTGTGTTTCCATGCCTACTAAAACCTGGTATTTGCATCCACTGTGTCTCAATTATGTAAGATGTCTTTCACCAATGTTTGGGTCAAGTCCTGCAAGCCCTTGTAGGCTTAGACGGTCCCGTTACTATACACTGTGATGCGCCCTTGACGAATAAACGTTTTTATTATTATTATTAGTTATTAATATTATTATTATTATTATTATTATTATACGGTTTTAAAAAATGTTATTCTCCACATACTAAATGGAATCATTCTCACTGGAGTTTTTCCCCTAAATTTCAAAAGCGCAATCGTAAGGCCCCTTTATAAGAATGGCGCACGTGACGATGTAAAAAACTATCGTCCCATTTCTATTCTTCCGTGTTTGGCGTTGGTTCTGGAGAAACATATTTTAAAATCGATGAACGACTTTCTTGATAAATACAACCTTATATCGCCTAACCAATACGGTTTTATTGCCGGCCGCAGCACTCAATCCTTACTTGAGGACATGTCTGATATCTTGCACACGTCGTTCGACAATAATCAATTTACATGTGCCCTTTTTCTAGACGTATCCAAAGCATTTGATTCCATCAGTCACCAAATACTCTTGAACAAACTTTACAACTACGGATTTCGAGGTCCTTTCTTTTGCTGCTTCAAAACTTTTTGACAAACAGATCGCAGCAGGTAATGGTTTGCAATGAAAAAAGTGATAAGGTATCTCTCAAGTCCGGTGTACCACAAGGGTCAGTTTTGTCCCCCCTGTTGTTTAATATCTACGTCAACGATCTTGCTAGATTAACATCAAGATGCTCAGTTTTTCAATACGCAGATGACACATTGCTGTTATCCACTCATGTCAGCCTGCGCAGTGCAATAAACACTCTACAAATAAATTCTACGAAAGTCATGGACTGGTTTGAAGCCAATCAAATCAGTGTGAATGTACAAAAAACAAAGCTTATTTGTTTCCGCAATCCACTTAAACGACAGTGCATAGACATCCCTTTTATATTACATTCCTCGTCTTGTGTATCTTGCACCTGTACACCCATTCGATACCACAATACAGTCAAATACTTGGGACTTTTCTTCGATAGCGATCTCTCCTGGAACACACACCTTGATTATCTGGCTAAAAGACTACGAGGTGTATCTTGTCTGTTATACCATACAAAAACGTTCCTCCCAATCTCCGTCAGAAAGACAGTCGTGAATGCTCTTGCGTACGGAGTTCTTCGCTATGGAATTACAATCTTTGCCAATTGCTCAACCCTCTGGAGAACGAAAATTGACGCAATTCTGAGAAACATCGCGAAAAACGTTGCATATAATCCGAATCTAAACCAGGACGATGATATATTTTCTTATGTGGGTCTGCCGCGTTTTCTACCCCTTTTTCATAGATGCGTCATCCTAAGACATTATTGGCTCAGTCAATTTAAAATACCTCGAACTGTCCAGCGCTCTATAAGAAACAGTGAACATTTTATAATTCCTCGCGTATACACCAAATATGGAAAAAGTGTTCGGTCGTATTATGTTCCTCGCATATTTAACAAATTACCAGACTTTCTTGATCAAATCGACTCTCAACGTGTCCTAAAAAAACGCATAAAACAATTGTGCTAGTAGCAGCCGATTGAATTATGCACGACTGTAATCTCTCAAGAACCGACAGGGGGTGGTTATTGTTTGCATGTAAGTGAATGTTCGACCATCAGCCTATATGTCCGCATGATGTTTAAGTGTATATATGTATTTAAATGTATATTTATGTGTAGATCTAGGCATGTACGTCTATATGCGTCCTGGTGCACTCGATGTTGTATATAAGCCCAAGTACTCATTTAGTTGTGTGCGTAACCTGTGAACAACTTTAAATTGTGTATAGCTGTCTTGTATTCGCGCCTGAGAACAATCAGTCTCATCACTACGGGGTCTAGTCGCACAAGCCAACCCTGGCTTCGACTGACCCGCCTCTTACGTGCTGATGAAGAACAAGCCGAATAAATTATTATTATTATTATTATTATTATTATTATTATTATTATTATTATGGAGGTGGCATCGCGGTTTTCGTGAATGAGAAGTGGTCCATTACTAATATTTCTTTGTACTTCAATCACGCAGAGTGTGTCGCCCTTTCTCTAGGAAACGCGGCAACATCGGTATGTTTATTGGCAGTCTACAGACCGCCTTCCACGAACGTTGGATCTTTTCTGGAAGAACTTGAAACTTACATAAGTAGTCTCACCATGCATGACCAGTTATGCGTTGTAGGAGATTTTAATATTGATATCTTAAGCACGACCAAATCTACGGTGTGCAAATACTTAACCATCTTGTCATCGAATGGGATAGAGTGCACTATTAATGCTCCAACTCGTGAAGAGTTTCTCATTAGACAGACTAGTTTGCTCCTGCATTGACCATATCAACATCAGAACATCTGCGTCGATCGTTAAATCGGCAATTATTACAGAAAAACTTGCTGATCACTACTTTGTAGGCCTGTCATTGTTCTTTTGGTAACTTGGCATCGCGCAAATTACCGGGTCGTATTAAAATAACAAGCATAGACAATCGTGCCTTTGATAAGCTAGTCTCGTCATATGACTGGATCGGATTTCTGAGTCCGTCCACCACAGTGACGTATATAAAAAATTTGTTCTTTTGTTTGATAAATTTTATAATACCTGTCGGAAAGAGGTGTACATAAAAAAACGTAACCCTGACCTCTTATGGTTAAATACAAATATTTTGACAGCAATTAACGATAAAATGCTTTATGGGCTAGATGCCGTCGTTCACCTAACAATGTGCAATTAAAGTCAGACTTTAAATTCCTTCGTAACAAAGTCAACGCAATGATTAGATCTGCCAAACGAAACTACTACCAGAAAAAATTCGCAGAATTTCGTTCAGATGCACGAAAAACTTGGTCCCTAATTAATGAGTTTCGTGGAACCAGCACACGCCACTCTATCGACGATACGATGAAGCAAAATTTTGGCGGTAATTTATGTCATGTTGTAGAAAATTTCAACGCTTTCTTTGCTACTTTTTCTGGACAGGCGAGAGATCCACCAACTCCTATTGGTAATACTGTCAGCTCCTCTGCGTTGCTTTTCCCACTCCAAGAGACGGATCTGCATTCGATCTTGTTTAGCTTTAAGCCAAGCAAGTCGCCTGGAATTGACAACATTCGTCTCTCCGATCTTCGCAGAAACTATGCCAGTCTCAAAGCGGTCCTTCTTTTTATGTTGAACGGCTTTATTGAGACTAAATCGATTCCCGACGACCTTAAAACATCAATAGTGCGTCCTCTATACAAAGGTGGTGCCAAAAATAACATCGAGAATTATCGACCGATTTCTATTCTGCCGATAATCGTGCAGATACTTGAAAAGCATGTGTTTCAGGTAATGACGTCCTTTTTAGATAAATTTAATATATTGTCACCTACTCAGTTTGGATTCGTGCATGGGAAGGGCACACAGCCCCTTCTGGAAGATTTTTCTGATTATCTCTACTCCGGTTTTGATAATAACCTTGTCACGTCAACACTATTCTTGGACGTATCTAAAGCGTTCGACACCGTTAGTCACTCGTTACTTTTACGTAAACTTCACAGCATAGGCTTCCGTGGCACTTTTTTTCTTTTTTTGAGAGCTATCTTGACAATCGCTCCCAGCTGGTATCTGCTGGAGGTTTTCAAAGCTCACGAACCAAACTAAAAGCAGGAGTACCACAAGGTTCAATTTTGTCACCCCTTTTGTTTAACATCTTTGTCAATGACATCGCCAACTATGTACCAGGATGCAAGATCTATCAGTATGCAGACGACACTGTGATCATGTCGCAACATATTAATTACGTAGACTCGATTCGCCAGTTACAGCACCATGCGACTGCAGTCATGGACTGGTTTGAGAAAAACCTAATCGCTATCAATGTAAAGAAAACAAAACTAATGTGTTTCTACAATCCACATAAAACAATCAATCTCAGCATTCCTTTTATTTTACACTCATCTGCTTGTAATCAGTGCGCCTGTGTCCCCTTAGAGTACGCTAGTAGTGTTAAGTACCTTGGTATATTTTTCGATAGTGGCCTAAAATGGCATGCCCATTTAGCATATATTTGCAAAAAATTAAGAAGCGCCAGCTGCATCTTATATCGATCCAAATGTCTCATGCCTCTTTCTGTTCGTAAGGTTATTGCTCATACTCTTGGGTACAGTATCCTTCGGTATGGCATAACAGTTTTTGGTAATTGTTCCGCTTTCTGGAGAGCTAGAATTGACAGCATCCTTAAAGCAATCCTAAGGAGTGTCTCCTATAACATGCAAGTACCTGAGGACACCACCCTTTTCGACATTCTTCAACTGCCTGACTTTCACACCCTCTATGTTCATACAGTTATTTTGCGACATTTCTGGAGCTCTGAATTCAAAACTTTAAGCTCATCGTCTCGTGCCCTCCGACACGTGCAGCCTTTCCAAATACCTCTAGCGCATACACGATACGGTGAAAGTACGCGAGCATATTACGTTCCAAAGCTTTTCTCACAGCTGCCGCCCGAGCTTCTAGGCCTTACCTCGCTCCGTAAACTTAAGAAATCACTTAGAAGTATGAGTTTTTGATGATCTCTGCTTTACTTTGTTTAGTGTTTCCCAGTGTGTGTTGCACTTGTGTAGCCTTGACGTCCTGGACAATCGCTCGTTGGACGCCGTGTACTGCAATTTCGTTTTTCGCCTGACTATTTTTTTCTTTTTCTTTTCCTCATCAGGCGCGACACTTTGGTCTTTGTGATTATCGTTATTTTTATATTAAGTTCTTTTAAACCTTATCTATGTACTTGCATCCGTATTCGGAGGTGTGATTCTGTGTGGTGCATGCACCCAATTGCTGACTCTGACCTTGGGACATTCTAAGGACGTGTTTATGTCAATCTGTCTTATTTCCTTTTTGTATACCGGGTAGCAAAGTTCAAAGTGTTAATTTTAGGGTAGCATCCCACAAGCCTTGTTTTGGCTTTGATGCGCCCGTCACGCAAACATTGCTGTGCTCCATTCAATAAATTTATTATTATTATTATTATTATTATTATTATTAATAATAATAATAATACAACAACAACAACGATACGCCGCCGGGCAGTCGGCGGCGTATCGTTGTCGGGCTCTAACCAGTGTGCTCTATACAGGAAGATTACGGCATCTACGAGCTACCAGCAAGTCATGGCCCGCCCGCTACAATCTGCTGGCCTCACCTACTGACCTTGCACGTGGCCGTGCTTTTTCGCAAGCGTCACCGGGTGTCGTCTCACCGAGGATCAACCGCTGGAGGTCGCCACGTCAGTCGCCTTGTGCCTGCCTGCTATAAGAGCTGCTCCCTGAGCGGAATCCTCTGCAGTCGGCGGCGTATCGTTGTCGGGCTCTAACCAGTGTGCTCTATACAGGAAGATTACGGCATCTACGAGCTACCAGCAAGTCATGGCCCGCCCGCTACAATCTGCTGGCCTCACCTACTGACCTTGCACGTGGCCGTGCTTTTTCGCAAGCGTCACCGGGTGTCGTCTCACCGAGGATCAACCGCTGGAGGTCGCCACGTCAGTCGCCTTGTGCCTGCCTGCTATAAGAGCTGCTCCCTGAGCGGAATCCTCTGCAGTCGGCGGCGTATCGTTGTCGGGCTCTAACCAGTGTGCTCTATACAGGTAGGACATAAAACTACTTTGTCTTGTTTTACATCTTATCTGCCGCCGACTGCACCGTGTTTCAGTTGTACTGATTGTTTGTGTTTATTTTGCTCAACGTCATTATGGAGTGCCTGAAGTGCCACCACACTCTTCCGGTCGATGGGCGATTTCTGACTTGTTCACTCTGTCAGAATGGCTACCATCTAGGTAAACGTTGCTCGGGGGTGGCTGACAGCACTTTTTCTGGAATGGCCATTGCGAAAAGGGAGACGTGGAAGTGTGCTACTTGCCGCACCGGCGAGCTCCGCTCCGCTACCGGAGCAACCAGTGGTGTTGCCTTGGAGAGCAGTAGCGCCACTGATGACAGTCAGCAGGAGCAGCTTAGCCTCGCGTCCGTCGCTAGCCAGCTGGCCTTAATCAATGTCGCGCTTCAACAGCTCCTTCCTTTAAAAACTAGCGTTGAGACCCTTTTACCCCTTCCAGCAAAGGTTGACCAACTGCTGGCCCTTAAGCCTGCCGTTGATGAACTTCGGAATACTGTTGGAACCCTCCAATCCACAGTTGACTCCTTCGGCGCAAAATATAATTCAGTGCTAGCTCTTGCTTCCACTAACGAAGAATCAGTAAAAGGCCTTCAAAACGAAGTCTGCGAGGTTAGGGCTACGCTAGAGGAACAGGCACAGGAAATCTTGCGGCTAAAAGAAGAGGTAAACAGCTCGCAGCAGTATAGTCGTCGCTGCAACATGGAAGTGCACGGCCTTCCTTATGTATCTGAAGAAAATCTCGTAGAGACAATGGAAGATCTTTCTCGAAGACTTAACCTACCATTCCGATCGTCAGACATAATTGCAATCCATCGTCTACCAGGAAAACGTGACTCAACTCCACCTGTTCTGGTTAATTTTGCTGCTGTAGGCATTAAGAACGCTTGGATGGCTGCCCGTGTCCAGTTGCAAGGGCTTTCCCGACCTGGCGACCAACTGAAGTTATTTTTCAATGATAACCTAACCCGGACAAATCGAGAGCTCTTTTGGTCAACAAGAGTTAAGGCCAAAGAGATTGGCTTCAAATTCGTATGGATTAAAAACTCTAAAATCTACGCACGAAAAAGCGAAGGCGCTCCAGCGGTGCGCATAAGCTCAAGTGGTGACCTCGGAAAGCTTGTTTGAGAAATGACACCTTGTTTTTCGGCTACAGATTTTGGTACTTTTTGTCGGGTTCTTGGACCTGTTTCTGATTTTTCCGTTACTATTTTTCATGTGAATATTAGGAGCGTGCGCAAGCACTGGGACGAATTTCGTGCTTTAATAAATGACTTAACACCTCCAGCAGATGTATTTGTTCTAACGGAAATCAACATCTCTGCATTGCAATGCAATCAATTCGCTTTGGAGGGTTACAAAGACCATTTTTCCACGCGTGATAGTGGCAGGGGAGGAGGCATCGCAATCTATGTGAGAGACAACTGGTTGCTTTCAAGTCTGAGTGTATCGTTTGTTCACGCCGAATCAGTGGCTCTTAATATCTCCCTGTCTAGCTTTGCCATAACCTTACTAGCGGTGTACAGACCTCCATCAGAAAATGTATCACTCTTTCTTGCAGAGCTAGAAGTGGTACTCAAACAGTTTCGTTCGGAAGGACACCTCTGCATTGTGGGCGACTTAAATATTGATACCCTCAGGACCACTAAACCTGTGGTCTGCGACTACTTAAATTTATTGGCGGAGCATGGAATTGAGAGTATAATCAATCTCCCTACTAGAGAAGAAATTTTGTCTGGCAAACTGGTGGTTTCGTGCATAGATCACATTAACGTCAGGGCTCCCGATGCCACAGTCACATCTGCTGTCATCACGCAGAAACTGTCCGACCATTATTTCATAGGTTGCCGCCTAGTCGTGGCCGGCCTGAGGGAAAGCAGGCGGCGTTGTTTCATTGTTTCTTACATCAATACAGCAAAGTTCGACGCGTTGGTTGCCTCTTTCGACTGGAATGCGCTCCTGACTTCTGTTGAGCCGGTGGCGGCTTACCCTGCCTTTGTTGAGGTCTTTCAGTCCTTCTACTCAGACTCCAAAAAAGAGGTACACTTTAAGCAGCGCTCAGATAAACCGTGGCTTAACGCTGATATAATGGCCGCAATCAAATATAAGGACATGTTGTGGCTACGTTCCCGTCGTGCTCCAAATAACTTACAGTTGAAAGCAGACTTTCGAAGTGCTAGGAATAGAGTTAATGCGATTATCCGGTCCGCTAAGCGACGCTATTTTCAAAAAAGTTTTTCGAGACAAGGTCGAATCCGCGGGATACCTGGGAACTGATCAATGTTTTCAGGGGACTCCCGCCTAGGCAATCAATCGCCGATTCTTTACGGAAGCATTTTGGCGCTGACTTGGAATCAACGGTTAATGATTTCAACAAACTTTTCGCGGCGTCATCGGGTACTGCCAGAGATTGTGGACCGATGCCAAGTGATTCAGGCCGTGATGATAGAACATCCGCTTCTGCATTCCTACCGCCGCTTAACTTGTGTACTTTGCGTTCTATTCTGTTCAGCATCAAGCGTAGCAAGTCACCTGGTATTGATGGCATTCGTGTCAGCGATTTATGTCGGAATTTCGATGCAATTAAAGAGGTTTTACTTTCAATGCTAAATGCATTTATTTCGTCCGGTATAATTCCTCCGGACCTGAAGACCGCGCTCCTTAAACCGCTTTTTAAAGGAGGAACACCACAGAGGTTAGACTGCTACCGCCCCATTTCGATACTACCATGCATTGCGGAAATCTTAGAAAAACACCTTTTCATTGTGATGACAAACTTTATTGAGAGCTCGGACATTCTATCGCACAGCCAATATGGGTTCGTGGCTGGAAAAGGCACCCAGCCGCTTCTTGAGGATTTTGCCGATCTAATACACGGCGCGTTGGATAACAACCTGTTTGCTTGTGCCATGTTCATAGACGTAGCAAAAGCGTTTGAAACTGTGAGCCACAGAGTCCTTCTTCGGAAATTGTACAATTTCGGCTTCCGCGGTCCATTCTTTAGCATACTTGAAAATTTTTTTCTAGTCGCTCTCAGATGGTATCTGTAGGAAACTTTACAAGCACGCGTGTAGAAATAAAAGCTGGCGTCCCGCAGGGATCCGCTTTGTCACCTTTACTTTTTAATTTGTATGTCAACGACATTTCATCAAGAGTATCGAGTTGCATCATCTTTCAGTACGCTGACGACACTGTCCTTCTCTCTCGTCATCTAAAGTACGATCAAGCCGTTCGTATGCTGAGCCATGACTCCGCGCGAGTCATGGATTGGTTCGCAGAAAATTTAATTACAGTGAACACAACAAAAACAAAATTAATCTGCTTCAGAAATCCTCTAAAGAGGGTGGACCATGAGTTGTCGTTTCCTTTACATAGGTCAGGGTGTGCCAATTGCGTATGCACTATGTTAGAGTATGTTGATTGTGTAAAGTATTTAGGAGTGTTTTTTGACTCCGACATGTCGTGGAATTCACATTTATCTTACGTGTGTGGGAAACTTCGAAGCGTTAGTTGTATTCTTTTTAATAATAGAACCTATATGCCGTTTGCTATAAGGAAATCTGTTGCGCACGCCCTTGGCTACAGCATTCTTAGATATGGAATTACAATTTTTGCGAACTGCTCCGAGCTGTGGCACATCAAAGTCGATCGTATTTTGAAGGGTTTATTAAAGAGCGTTGGGTACAATTCGGTGACCTCATCTGAAGAAGATATCTTCACGTTTTTAAGATTGCCAAATTTCTCTTCCCTTTTTGTGCAAAGTGTCGTACTCCGCCATTTTTGGTCTAACGAATTTAAGCGCCCTTTCGTCCCTTGTAGAAGTCTTCGTCATACTGCGCGATTTGTGACCCCCCAATGTTTTACGCGCTATGGGAAAAGAGTGCGCTCATATTATGTGCCTTTTATTTTCAACAAGCTTCCCGAGGACATCTTCAATGCGAACACGAGGAGAAAGTTGAAAAAAATGTTGACAAATATATCACTGTAGTATCGCCGTATGAGTGTTTCTTTATATTTATACTAGTATTGGTTGTTCTGTTACCTTCCGACCTTTTCTTTTATCCTTTTTTTTTTTCTCATTGCGCCGCGCGACTTGCCAGGCCTTGCCCTTCAAGCCTCACTTGGCTTGGGCAGACCAGTTTCTTGTATTGTGTTTTGAATGTTTGTGGAAATAAAATTATTATTATTATTATTATTATTATTATTATTATTATTATTATTATTATTATTATTATTATTATTATTATTATTATTATTATTATTATTATTATTATTATTAGTTATAACAATAAAATTAATGATAATAATAATATAATAATATAATAAAAAATTGGTTGCATCTGATGCTGAGGAACGGCCTTGCGGCCTTAGTACTTGCACACCAAATACAGCAGGGTACACAAAAAGTACATTAAAAATATAAAGTAGATCAAAAAGTGAACAAGCATACATATACATCGCCTCATAGTACTTGTGAGCTTTAGCTAACCCCAAACAGATTCGTGATGACGCTCGATATGATGACGCCTAAGGCAGCGGTATGAGCCATGCAGCGCAATCATGACTACACCACCCGTGTTTTTTTCTGCCGGACGAACAGTCGGTCACTGCGGGTGCACATTCTATAGGGGCGGAAGGCACTCAGACGATAAAATCTCTGGTCTTAGCCACGTCCCAGGTATATAAAAAATATAAACATTTGACGAGGAAACACTTGCAAAAATATACTTTTTGGCGCTCGTGCGTATATTCCGGACATTTTCATATTATAGATTTAATTAACTCTTGTCCGTTAAACTAAGTTAGACAACATTACGGCTTCTCTGAGTGGTGACACATTTCATCATGGAATTTTCTCCTGAAAGGTTTATATAACCGTGTATAACTGTACTTAGCTTCGGTCTGCAGCGACGTAAAAAGACGCATAGGTGTTGTACCTTGTTTTAAGTCACGTACAAAGAAGTGGAGCTCTTTTCACAGAAGTCAAGGGCCGAATCAGTTCCTCAGATGTCGGCCCCAGTTTCGACACAAAGACTGTGTCTTGGAGACTGCGGCAACAGAAGACAAAGTTTTCCGACGTGGCCATCAGCCCCATTAACGCAGTCAGACGCGCGAAGAATACGAAATAAGAATACAAAACAGAAGCGAAAGGTAAAGAACAAAAACATCGGACAATGCGACATAAAAAAAGTGTTGCAGAAAAGACAATTGTTTGTCATGCATGGAGATCAGCACTCCAACAGCAGTTTGCAGGAACAAACTAAACATCAACTTTGAAAAAAATATGCATAAAATAACAACCTTAGTGAAATTAGGACATAAAATGCTTCGATAGACAAACGTTTTATCCTTAGCAGATATATAATGAATAGGGCTGGGATATTGATCGACAAACCTACCAGTAAATCGATTAAGGCTTTAATCGTGATTATCTTTTGTACCGGTTGATCGGTTAAAATCTGGCTAACCGAAAATGCAAAAATTAAACTCTTTAACCACTCAGGCGTGGACGAGTACATCTGTCTGAAGGGCAAACTTTACGTGAAATTGTGATCTTTGAAGTAAACTTTACAAGTTTTGGAATTTTCGAAGCTGACTGGACGGGCGAGACTTGTGACTCCAAAGAAGTGCAGAATTGTGTACTTGTTCCCGCCACTTAAACGTCGTACGAGTGTTCGCTTAACGCTGCAGCGACCATTGTGAACCATTTAAGGAACTCGCTGTTGCCGGAGAATACCAACGAATCTCTTTGCCTCTTCAGGTGAATTGGGCCCTGGACTAGGGGACCCAACCATGAGGCTCAATGACACACACTCCATCTACATAAAGTTTGTCTAACCAACCAATATAATATCTGAGTGTGAGTGTTTTTGGACTTTTCTCAAGTGCTCGTCGAGGTTTATTCATAATCGAAATCGTACATTGCGCTGTTTATTACATATTTAGCAAAGGAAAAGAGTATATTATTCACTTTCCTAAATATTTTGTATGTAAATGAAACCAGTTAATCGAGTAATTAATCGATTAAAGCGTGGCGATTAATAGGGTTAAAATTTTTAATCTACGCCCAGTCGTAACAAGTTTTGTTTTTTAGATATAACGTTTCATTTCCGTTAGGAATTCAATGTAAGAAAATACGTTTTCACTGTTTTCTTAAACTAATGAGGCGTGCTTATTTTTCGGCAATTTAGATTATGCTTGAGTGTATATTTAGTAGGTCGAGAATTTGGTGATTTAAAGTCGGAGTTCCATAGATTCTTCTAAAATTGGGTCGAATATTATACGCGCTTTTGAGGGTGTAGCCTGCAGGTCTACGTAGATAGGTGCTCAAAAAACGTAATTCATCACAATTTAAAAAAAATATACTTCCCTAATTTAAGAGAGATAACATTCTTAACAGTTTTTACCTTGTATTTTTAAACGATGGCGCTGTATGTTGAATGTAACCTAAGTTGCTACTGAAGCCATGCATGGCCTTAGTTTCGCAAAAGAAATGGTACTTCAATGTTTGTTCCCATCGTTCTTTACCAAACTAGGGGATAATATCGAGCCGGGAATATACTCTACATTAGAGTACAAAGTTGATATATCCACCACATATGTGGTAATTTGGTGACCATCGAAAAAGCTGTATAATTAAAGCTTGCTAAAACTTAAAAAGCCTCCCCCCCCCCCGGCATTTATGACATGCAAAACGCCACAAAGATCTCTCTAGTCCTTCAATTGTCGAGACCGCATGTTAAAGCAATTTGCGAGTTACTCAAACCAAACAAATTTTCGAGGTACTCAAGCTTTGCTCTTCGCGGCATGCTATTATCACTAAACTCAAAATGGCTATTGCAGAAAACAAAACAAATGCAAGTAAATGCTATGCTAAAACGAAAAATCACATATTTTCGCACTTTCCAGTGGAGTGACGTCACGTGTTGGTTCACTTGTAAGTCGGGCGAGCAATTCACAGAAACAGTTTTTGGCGCTTTGTTTTTGCTGACGTGAGCTTTCTTAGCATTCATTTAACGCAGTCAAATTCCCTGTAGACCGTAGGGAAGAAACTTGAACTGTTAAACATTTAAACATTTAACTTCGCCTCTCCAGTATTGCCAGTATAACGGCACAGCCAGTCAGGCCAAATTCGAAACTTCAATAACTTGGAAAAAAGAAACACAACAACGTTATTGTGTTTGGTGATTTTTTTTTTAATTGAGATGGGTTTATTATGATGTTGAAACAATTTTGAGACAAATCAATGTTTGTCAGACTTTCGCCGGAGCTCTTTTTTATGATAAAATTACCGCACCAATTCTGCGCGACGAACTGTGAGGTGCCTGAACCAAGACTGCCGCAAACTATCGAGGCAGAAGAAACAAGACACGTCTTCAAAGAGGGCCCTTTTAATGGTTTACGCGCAGCCTTTGCAACAGAAAAGTCAGAACACACTTCAGACTGCCGGCTCAATAACCTCACGAAAAGTACTTTAGAAGAAAAAAATAACAAACATCGTGTGTACGCAACGTTCCGACAACTTTAGAAACTTCAAGGTGAAAAGAAATAACGCAAGACGGTATACGTTTGATATCTGTGAGATTTAAACGGATTACGTTTCAAACCACTGCGTCGAAACGAAGTTTCTTTCATTGCTGCCCGCCCAGATGTCCAATTTTCTTTTTTAATTTTTCTGCAAGTGGACAAGAGACAGGTGTTTCACAAGGAAAGCAATATCTCGAAGCAGCGTGCCATCTTTGACTGGACGTTTTTTTTGTGTGTGTTTTTTAGAGAGGAATAGGTTTAGCGAACGGACGACTGGGCATGTCGATTTGGGCGAGGGCTGTAAAAGCTTCTTGTTTGCTAAAGTGCGCCTTCGTCCTTGCTTCTTTTTCGCGACATCTGACAACTTCAATGGCCAAACGCATTAACTATGTTCCCCGAGGATGCCTTTTTTGGTCATTTTTTATAGTGACTGGAAGCTTACGAAACATAAGGCCTGTATAGTCCCTGCCATAATATTATCGATCCGCTGCTCATGAGATGGTCGCATTAGCAAATAAGAACTCCGAGAAAGGAATCACGGAGAAAAAAAAAACGTGAATATAATAGGTGCATCTTAAACTATCAATGAACATAGCGTTTTTAACAACCGTATGAACCAGTTCGAGCTTCCATCTCTCTTGATTAGAGCTACATGGAGTCGAAGCGACATCTTGTGGTCGTTTTCTTTTGTTCGCGTACGGACTGAAAAAATATTACTCCTTTGAGGGTGTACAATTGGTGTTCTAGAAAATCACTCCCCGAGCTGCACATCATTGGCACAGTTATTTCGATTAATGCCACACGGTTTATATTCATGAAACAGTTGCTCACGGAACACCCTTCATTTTTAAGGGTGTAAACCGGTCGTGTAAAAGAGTGCTGATCCGGAGAAGGGTGTAAGCAACATTACGCCAGTTTCAACCATCTCTAGGGGACGTTGTTTTAGTGGCTATATCAATGATTTTGCCTTGGAGACACATTCCTTGAACTCCGGGAAAGTATGCGCTATGCGCGATTTTGGCGAACACGAATCGACGTACTTCTAACCTTGGTGATGACAGAGGTGCTCACCGGTGAATATGTATCTTTCAGTTGCCTGTTACATGAGGCGGTGGAGCAGCTAACAGAGACGTGGTCTGTATAAGGTGCGCGCTCCTTGTAAATTTGTTCAACGTACAAAAAAATATCTCTGATTCTACTAAGTTAGCCAGCACCCATTATCTATTGTGTTCACCGGTGCCACGCGGGCGTTGTTGTAACTTCTCTTAAGCCGGGGTCACACTTCAGTGCTTACGCATGAAACAAAAGACGGTCCGCATACAGAGTCGAACTCGAGTCACCTGAGATCTGTGCTTCGAATGCAGGAAGGCAAAGAGTTCCAGGAGAAATTTGGCACGCTGCATGCAAACCACGGTTATTGCGGTGACTTGTGTTTCCACACCGTCTTTCGTAAAGATGCTCGAGCAGTGTAACCTCGGATTTAGGGTTTTAGTTTTTGAACAAGTGGATTTCGGACAAGCTGACTTCGGCAGATGCCTTAAGAAAAACTGACTTTGGGGACAAGCTTATTTACAGCCTAAAGGTTATAAAACTATTTAGTGGCGCGTATATAGCACGTCGTGAAACATGCGAGCTCTGCATTGGAGCAAAACAACCCTTGGACGAGGAAAGGCTTGCATGTTTCCTACTCTAACACCATCACCGTGCGGGTAGAAACCGAGAGAAAGGAAAGAGACGAGAGCGGCGGGTTGGCAAGTGGTTGGAATGTGGCGGGTACACGGAAGCCTAGTTTCCTTTGTCTCCACTCACTCTTCGAACACATTCGAACAATGAGTATGGAAACAGAGGTAGTTAGCTTTGCGCCTACCCGCTGATTATTCCAGTCGTAACTCAGTGCTCTGACATCCCCGCACGCTCTGATCCCTCCCCTCTCTCTGCTTCTACCCGTATATAGTCGCTGAGGCGAGAACAGCAGGGTGGATCTTCCGTGGTCCCCCCTCCAGCGCGAGCTTCCTACCTCCGAGAACGCTTAGGCCTCTCTTGCGGGCTTGTGCCTATCTCAAGTACTCTACCAGATACTGCATTTCAGTGCATTTTGGAGGTAATTCGGCGCCTTGAAGATACGTTTGATCGCGAGTATTTGCTACTCTATTTAATTTTTTTTTCATAATGAAAACTAAACCCACTTGACTTCACAACATTAACAATTTAATCAAACGTTTCGTCTCCCATGGAAAAAATGACCCTCTTGACTGGCGTCTGCCGAGTCAAGAGATACAAAGCTTAAAGATCCATTACTGGACGTCCTGACTCTTTAGCACCTTTGGCTCGTTGGACCACTTGACTCCCCATGGATCTCCTGACTCGCTGGACTTCCTGGCGCGTTGGATCTCTTGACCCACATTGGATCTCTTGACTCATTTCTGGTGAGACAGAAGGTTCAACACGTCAAGAGATCCATTAATGGACGTCTTGACTCAATGGAGTTTTTTGCACGTCGGACATTTTGTCCAGAAGTGAGTGGTGAGGGGATTTCTGTGAGCTCCTTTCTATATGACGCGTAATTCTCCAGTCATTGAGCCTCTTAACACGGATTTAAACTCTTGACTTGCGTCTGTCGAGTCCAGAGATCCAACGTGTGAAGAGATCCATTATTGAACCTCCCGACAGGTTGGACCTTTTGGCTCGATCGCCCTCTTGACTCTCCATGGATCTTCTGACTCTGGATCGATTCGCGAGTCACACCACTTGAACAATATTGGATCTCTTGACTAGCGTCTGGAGAATCGGAAGGTTCACCGCGTCAAGAGATTAATAATTGGATTTTTTTATTTGATGGATCTTTTGGCTCGCTGGATCTTTTGACCAGAAGCGGTCCTATATAAACTATAAAAAATGTTTAAAACCGCTCAATTAAGTATCTCGCAGTAAAATAAAACCCTGAAGTTGCCAAAAAGTGCGTTTTTGACGCATAAACAGCTATTTATTCACCCTGAGGTGGTCCAGGTAAAAATACAAAATATGGTGGGTTTGGAAGAAAAATCAATAATATTTCGATCCTGAAAGATTAATCAGAGTAATTTTTGTTTAAAGTGAGAAAACAATTTTTGAAGTTGAGCTCTCGCACCACAACCAGGCGTCTCTTGACGCCTCTTCGCCACACAGCACGCCACCTGCCACGACAGCTGACACGATTAGGTCCAAAGAAAGAACGGAGTTTTCTGCCGCTTCCCCTTGTCCGTCTTTCCGGCTGCAAAGAAGAAACGGCGGGTATCGCGTAATAATCGGAGGTGTTGCCAGCGCGTAGCAATAACTGGCCCGTTGTGCCCTGTGTACCCGAGAGCGGCTCGAAACGTGATGCATAATACGGGCGGCATCAGTTTACTTGGACTTCTCCCTAAAAAGAAAATGCAATAATATCACCGCGAAATCTAGCTGTCACCTACTGCGGTGAAAAGCGGAACTATTCAGCGACGAGGGAATTTGTCGTTTTAAGGCACTGACACCCCCAACATTTTTTCCTCTAAACTTGGGTTTGGACTCGTTGGGTCCATTGCTGGATAAAGGTTAAAAGCGCAAATAAACGGGGACAATGAAGAAACACGGACGACAGGACAGGCGCTTCTACAATAAAGAAACACGGACGACGGGACAGAAGCGCCTGTCCTGTCGTCGTGTTTCTTTTTTCGTTCGCTCGCCGCGCGCAACCTTTTCCTTTATTGTCAGGCAGGTTTATTTAGGTGTCAGATACTACACAATTAATATTTTGCTAGAGTCACGTATTTTTTTAATAAAGTCCAACAAAACGCAGCTGCCTCGAAAGCGAAACTCTCGCACCGCACGCGAAGTGGAGAGGATAGTGAGTGGTGGCGGAAGTCGCGTGCTACAACCCGGCCGTTGCGGATCTTTTTTCTCTCCGCAGGTAGCAGACGAAATGCGTTCGTTCCCCGAGCGCTTCCTTTGCAGTTATGTTTGTTCCGCTCGCTGTTCTCTACTTCAAGATGAGTTGTTTTGTACATTTAAGTGTTGGCAATGAGTAGTGAGTGCCCGAGTGCAGTGGTGAATTCCACGTGATCGACTCCGAGAAGAATACTCCCAAGATGTTGCGTGAAGAGCTGCCTCACATGTCCTGCATCTGAAAGTGGCATTGTGCGGCGACAGTGCACAAGTTTCCGAAAGGTCAACGGGTCGGGATCAATGGCTGACTGCAATTCCTGTAAGAACAGTTACGCGAAGCTCGGAAAGCGGACGCTATCCTATTTCATATGCTCCTCGCATTTTGTGAAGTGACTATATTGAGTTCCGCAGGTGTCAAAAAGGAGAATCCGGTACCATTTAGTTCGGCGACGTATCGTCCACAACCTTTTTGTTTTTTCAATGAAAATTGTAAAAAAAAAACAAAAAAACATCGCAAAAAATGCTTGACAAAAAAGAAAGGTTCGACACGCACTAGGGATTGAACCCGTGCCCCGCTGCGTGTCATGCGGACGTCTTTCCGACTGCGCTACTGAAGGAACCCTCTCATGCGTATTAATGCAGCGGGTAGACTGTGTGTCAGAAGCTTGCTGCCGATTTCCCTTCAATACAAGCACTCCCGGCTCGAAGTCGGGCAGCACCACGCATAGGCCACATTCGCACCTCGTAGAGAAACCGTACGCGTGCGTATTCACCCGCAGTACGCCCTTCGCGTATTCACCTCGAAGTACGCACTTCGTGCTTGACGTTTGAGCGAGCGATGTCTTCAGCCACGAGAAGGGACGACGGCTCGGCGACGTCTTCGTGCAATCGGCTTGCTGGTCGGGCGTGTCGTACAGGATGAATACCAGTTCTTTTGATCGGTCCGAAATTTCTCTTTCGAAGGAAGACAGAATTCGCCGGTACCGTGAACGACAGTTCTGAAGTAGAGGTCAACGCCCGTCGTCCGCTGCCATCCGCTAGTCCCACGATACGCGAAACGACGCCATGTTGAGAATTATGCAGTGAACGCACAGAATGCTTCCGGTTGTCTGTGCTACCTTTTTTCAATCAACGTATTTGCAGCTTTTTGGAAGCCACAAAAAATGGGTTTCATATTTTTTCTATTTTAATATTGACTGTCGTGCCTTCAATGACCCACGACTTTGATTAAATTTGGTGGTCGCATCGATACCTTAGAAAACGGCCCGTGACCACGGAAAAGAGAGTGAGCGCGACTCAAACCGGCCAGTTCTCGATCGGCGGTTTTCGGGCGGAAAAGAAACCGAATTTCGAGCCGCAAATTCTGTTCTGGGTAGTTAGGCTCTCATATGTCACGCACAACTAAAAACCTCGGCGAGCATAAATACCCTGTCAGTGTCCCTTTAAAGCCGATTTAAACACGAAACGAGGCGGGAGCCTCCAACTGCGCGCGCGTTCGTTAACTTTTCCACATCGCCTCGTCGTATGAGATTGCCCGTTCACGGGGCTTTTCTGTTGCTGCATCTGCCTCTGTCCTTACGCCGAGAAGAGAGTGATTGCGATGTGTACGTAAGAAATAGCTAGCTTACTAGTGGCTGCTCTTACCTGGCAGCGCTGTGCATTTTGCTGATATTAAGACAGTGGGGGGGAAGCCCACAGGAGGACACAGCCGCGCAAAACGGTCAAAATAGGAAGAAGCCATAAAGCAACAAAGAGTAGCGAAAAAAGCCTCTTCACACCAAGATGCGCACGACAACTCGAGGTCCCTGCTCTACCTGCGTGCGCACACCGCTGACACCGTCACACGCTTTGCCGGGCTCGACGGTGGCGTGCTGTGCAGAGAGGCGCAAGGAACGACGCCAGGTTGCGGCGCTAGAAACCAAGCTTCAAAATGTTTTTTTTTTCCTTTAGAACAAAGGTACTTTATTTGAGAAACTTTCAAGAACAAAGGGAAATAATCTCTCTTGTAGAAGTCACCATGTTACGTATTTTTCTTTGGGCCACCTCAAGGCAGAATTGACGGCTCTTTAAACGGCAAAACGCAATTCTGCACAAATTAGTTTTTTTTGTTGTTTCTGCAAGATATTTAGTTGTACGGCCTGAAACCTTTTTTGTCTACAGTATACTGTACAGGGACTGTCAATAAGAGTATTTACAGTCGCACCCAGCAAAGCCATAGTTTGTAACGAAACGAAAAATATGCTAAAATGCTCATATATTCCTTATTTTTTAAAACTGCTTCGAGCATACCAAATTCCATGACCATGATCCTTATTACATAGCAATCCAAATACCGTAGGAATTTTAGGCAAAAATATTCCAGTGTTCCGTAAAAAAATCTTACTTTTCATCAATTATTGAATGACTCGTAGTTCTACCCCCTTTTACTAGTTCAAACCGCCATCACCCCATGAAATTTGTTTTTCGACAAAAAATATGTTAGAGATGCAGCACAAACGTTACGATGAAGAGCCATCAATTTTATTTTAGGAATCGGAGGTGGCCGTGGGACCTTTGGCATGGCATGGAGAAGTCCTCCTGGTCCCTTGATGCCGCCCGTCGTTTAGGCATCGCGTTTCGAGCCGCCCTCGGGTACGAAGGGCACAACGGGTTTGCTATTGCAACGCGCTGGCGGCACCTCCGATTATTACACGATACCCGCCGTTTCTTCCCTTGCAGCCGGAAAGACGGACAAGGGGAAGCGGCAGAAAACTCCGTTCTTTCTTTGGACCTAATCGTGTCAGCT